>CAKNXH010038360.1:0-13624 GCA_932178445.1 Andricus quercusramuli | reverse complement strand
CAAAATACTGTTTTATTCCGTTTATAAAAAATGCGATGTTAAAAGTATTTCAAGATTGAAATGCTGGTATTTGAATATTAAAGATCAAGAAAAATAAAAAATAGACAAGGACCTAGCAATAACTAGTAAAACATTTTTGGAAACTAACAATTACGTAAAGAAAGAGTGGGGGGTAGAAATATTTTGTTACGTAATTTAAGTATGGCCCCCTAGGTTTAAGATTGTTTTTATGCCTGAAGGAATAATATATAACGAACAGGAAAAAGTCAGGGAAATTCAAAATTGTGATTTTGTAGCAACCCCGAATATATTATTTATAAAGGGTTTATAATTTATCTTAAATTTTGTATATTGCAGAACAAGATCGGCATCGAGAGAAGAGAAGGCGCACATGTCCTACTTACAATCGTCAGCTAATCCGTCGTGGCTTGAGAATGTTTATGAATCCGACGGGCCGTTTTATCAGTGCACTCTCTCGCTCCTCGTAATGACACCCGCACGATGGAATATCTTCAGAGTCGCCCATTTGAGGAGGCTTTTAATTCTCGCTCAACAGAGATACATTTCTCCCTCGTCCTCTACTAAAACTCTGTCCGACTCTACCGTGAAAGACTACTCGGTTTACAAGAGTGCCCTCGTCTTTTTCGGTCTTGTCGACTGCATATACAATAACTTTTTCAAGGTACGTAAAACCACTTTTCAAATTACCTCATTTGAGTGTCTTAAGATCAGGAATTTTCAAGCTGAAGGGATCTGAATTCAAAGCAGGGTGTCTAGTTTCCTGAAAATCATTGAAAACCTGGAAAAGTAATGGAATTCGTTTTTACCAGAAAAAAACCTGGAAAAGTCCTTGAATTTTGCTCGTTATTCGGGAATTTTTGTTCTTTTAAAGAAAAAATAGGTTTTAAAACTTTTTCTCAGCTGAACGAAAAAAAATTACTTTTTTTAACAAGATACTGTTTATTTTATCACTGTGAAAATCACGAAACTACAATTGAAATGGTATTTGAATAATAATGGTTAGAGCAAGTAAAAAATTAGTCGGGGCAAAGTTAGAGAATTTTGAAAATGCAGTGGGACTAGTAATTATTTTAGTTAGTAATTTATATTTTTTGGTAGAAAATTCATCTTTTTTGTTGAAAATGCCTTCTTTTGGTTGAAAATTAATCTTTTAACTAAAAACGTAACTATTTTTGGCTGAAAATTGATAATTTTTAAATTGAAAATTCAATCACTTGGGTAAAACTTGAACCACTTTGTTAAAAATTTATTTGTTTGAGGGTTGATCTCTTTGATTTAAAATTTGAATATTTTGCTGAAAATTCTTTTGTTCATGTAAAATTAATTTGTTTACCTAGAAATGTAACTTTCCCATTTTTTTTGCTGCAATTTAATCTTTTTTTTTTTAAGTTAAAAATTGGTCTTTATCGACAGAAAACTAATCCTGTTGGTGGAAATTTTCTCTCTTTTGATTAAAACTGCAGTTTTTTGGTTAAAAAGGAACTTTTTTGTTGAAAATTAATATTTTCTGGTTAAAAATGCTGCCTTTTGGCTTGAATGCTCAACAATTTCTTTGACATTTTTTCCTGTCTTGGCTGACAAATCTTTATTTGTTGAAAATTCGTTTTTTCTTATTAGAAAATTCGTCTCTTTGGTAGAAAATTAATAATTTCGGATTGAAAATTCGACTGTTTTGTAGAAATTTTTTTTTTCATAATTCATAATTCATCATTGTAGTTAAAAATTCCTCTCTTCGGTTCAAAATTCAGCTATTTAGTTCAAATCTATTTTACTGAAAATTAATCATTTTTAGTTTAAAATTAAATTATTCGTCTGTAAATTGGTGTATTTTGTTGAAAATTTGCCTTTTTTGGTAGGAAATTAATTTTCTTGTTGTGAATTTGAGTTTCTTGTTGTGAATACATCTTTTTTTTATTAGAAAATTTATGTTCTTTATTAAAAATTCAATTACTTGGTTGGAATAAAAAAAAACTTTAATAAAAAATCATCTTATTGGCTGAAAATTGAACCATTTTGTTGAAAAACCTTTATTTTTGTATGGAAATTATTTTTTTGAATTGAAAATTCAACTATTCAATTTTAGGTTGAAAATGAATCTTTTTGGTCACAAATTCAATTATCCTAGTTAAAGGTTCACCATTTCAATTAAAAATTCAACTTTCTGACTTCAAATTCAACTATTCCTGATAAATATTCACAATTTTATTTGAAAATTCATCACTTTATTCGAAAATGTAATTATTTTCTGCAAAGTTGTTGAAAGTCATTTTTTTAACTGAGAATTTAACTTATTCTAATTGAAAATTCAATGGTTGTAGATAAAAATGCATCTGTTTGGTTAAACCATAATTTTTCTAACTTGAAATTTAATTATTTAAGTTTTGATTGACATTTTATTTGTTTTACTAAAAAAAATTGTTTAAAATGAAAATTCAACTGTTCTAGTTAAAGATTCATTATTTTAGTTAAAAACTCTAATGTTTGGCTTAAAATTAATTTTTTCAACTAAAAATTTTACGATTCCATTTTTGGTTGAAAATTTTTTTTTTTCAGTTCAAAATTCAACTGTTTGGTTCAAAATTTGCCTTCTTTAATTAAAAATTCAACTATTTCGTTGAAATTTATGTATTTTGTTAAAAAATTGTATTTTTTGGTAGGAAATCAATCTTTTTATTTGAAAATTAATCCTCTTGTTTAAAAATTCATATTTTTAAGTGAAAATTCAAGTTTTCCAGTTAAATATTCATCACTTTGGTTGAAAATAGAACTATTTTGTTTATAATCCTTTTTTGTTTATTTGAAAATTAATGTTCTCCACTGAAAGTGTTACTATTCAATTTTTTGTAAAAAATTGATATTTTTAGCGAAAAATGTAAGTATTTTTTAGTGAAGAATTTATTTGTTTTGAAATATTTTGCTCTGTTGTGTTAAAGGATGTTCAGAATGAACGTCATGAATAAAATTAATGTTCGCGTTTTGAAGCAAATATGAATATGTTACTTTTAGTTGACCGATAAAATTGAAAAACTTGACCGGGAATATGAAATCTTCCGTCGAATCGCCACCCTGTCAGGATGTTCAGCGTCCTGGAAATCCTTAACAAATTAAACTTCCATTTGGTAATATTGATTTCCAATAAAAAAAAGTATCTTTCAGAAAGCAATTGAATTTTCTAACAAACTGTTGAATTTTCGACCCGAAAATATGAATTTTCAATAAAAAAAGTTCATTTTCAATCAAACAGTTAAATATTAATATAATAAAATGAATTTTATGCGACATAGCAGAATTTGCTACCAAAATTTTCAGTTTCCAAGATAAAAAGACGAATTTTCTATACGAAAGCAGTTGAATTTTGAAGTCGAAAATATTAAATATCAACTAAAAAGTTAATTTTCAAACAAATGGTTAAATTTTCAGTTTAAAAAATGGATTTTTACTAAAAAAAAAAAAAAAGAAAGTTTCAATAAAGAGCCAAAGAGATGACTTTTCTACCAAAATTATGGATATTCAAACAAGAAAATGAATTTTTAAGAAAGTAGTTCAACTTTTAATCGTACCAGTTTATTTTTCAACCTAAAAAGATTATTTTTCCACAAAAATTATGATAGTTGATAATTAAAAAAAAAATTATAATTTTTAATAAAGTATAATTTAATTTAGCCAAAAAATACGAATTTTCAACCAAGACCAATTACTTGAAATTTTAGTCTAAGAAAGATCACTTTTTAACCAAAATGGAATAGTAAAATTCTCATTGGAAAAAACGTTCAATTTAGAAAAGTGAATTTTTTTACAAAACAGTTCATTTTTCTACCAAATAGTTTAATTTTTTACAAACTTTAATTTTCAAGCCAAAAGGACGAATTTTCCAAAAACTTGTTGAATTTTCAATCGAAAAATATAAATTTTCAACAAAAAAATTGAATGTTTTCCCAAATTGTTGAATTTTTAAGCCAAAAAGACGAATTTTCAACCTTACAGTTAAATTTTGAACTAAAATTATCAATCTTTTCAACAATAAATATAATATTTAATGATTTAAACAATAACTTTTAATTTTTAATACAAAATAATTGAATTTAGCCAAAAAAATAGGAATTTTCAACAAACAGTGGCATTTTAAGTAAAGACCGTTGATTATCTACCAAAAAATACAAATTTTCAACAAATTGGATAAATTTTTAACTAATCAGTTTAATTTTCAACTAAGAAGACCAAATACTTGAGTTTTTTGTCTAAAAAATATCACTTTTTAACCAAAAATGAAATAGTAAAATTCACATTGATAAAAAATTCAATTTAGACAAGTAAATTTTCTACTAAATAGTTGATTCTTTACCAACTTGAATTTTCAATGGAAAATGATATATTTCCAACAAAAAAAAATTAAATGTTCTCCTAAATTGTTGAATTTTCAAGCCAAGAAGACGAATTTAAAAAAAAAAAAATTTACTCCATGCAAGAGAGCAGAACTTCCACATAAGAAGATTAATTTTCTACCAAAAAATACCAATTTTCAACCAAATAGTTTAATTTTTAGTGTAGAAAAGGTTACTTTTTAACCTAAAATGTAATAATTAAATTTTCATTGAAAAACAATAATTCACAATTTAGTTCTTTAGTTCTTTAGTTGTTTAGTTCTTTAGCGGGCTGAAAATCCAAATGTTTTATAGAAAATTTTTCTTCTGGGTTGAAAATGGGCCTTTTTTGGTTTAAAATTGATCTACTTTATTACAAATTCATTTTCATGGTTGCCGATTCATCATTTTTTTAGTTGAAAATTCATCGCTGGTTTAAAATTCTACTATTTGGTTGAAAATCTAATTTTTTTCTTTAAAATTCGTTTTTTTTTCTTTGAAATGTCAACTATGTATTTAATTCTTCATTGAGAATTCATCTTTTTGTTGAAACCATAACATGTTATGTTATTTGGTTAAAAATTAAATTATTTGGTTGTAAATTCAATTATTTTGTTGTAAATTCAATTATTTTGTTGAAAATTTAAGCACTTTGTTAAAATCATATTTTGTTATCGAAAATTCCACTTTTTTGTTGAGCATTCATCTATTTGGAGAGAAAATTTGTCCTTTTGCATTTAAAATTTATTTTTTTGTTGTTGAAAATTCAACTGTGTTCTAAAAAATTAAATTATTAGCTTGAATATTCATCTTTGTAGTTTGAAAATTCAACAATTTGATAAAAGATTCAGTTGTTTTGTTGAAAATAAAAGTATTTTTTTTAAAAAGTCATGCTTTTTTGGTTAAAAATTCGTCTACTTGGACAGAAAATTTGTCCCCTAGCATTTAAAATTTACCTTTTTTTTGTTAAATGAAAATGCACCTGTCTTGGTTCAAGTTTACTCTTTTTTGGTTGAAAATTTAACTATGTTGCTAAAAATTGCATTATTTTATTGAAAATTAAACTCAAATTCGCTTAAAATTCGATAACTCAGTCAAATTTCCACCAATTTTAATCAACAAAAGATCATTACATACGGAATCGAACTTGCTTTTATTATGCCACAAAAAATATTGAATTAAAAAAATGTCTCATAATTGTCGTTAAAGTTGAAAAAAATGAGAAACTTGAAATATTGCCGATTATTAGCGTCGTGATTTATCGCTGTGATAAAATAAACAATTACCAAAAAACGTTTTTTTGACCATAAAATCAGATTTTGGTGGCGTATGAGAATTTTTGCATAATTGTGACACTTTTTTTAGTTCCACTAGAGCTATAATTTTTATGTTTCGTAAAAAGTATTTTTTCATTGTAAAAAAAAGGTACCCGGAAAAGTGTATTTTTTTGTCCTGGTAAACCTGGAAAAGTTCTAAAAAAATTTTAAGTCACGCTAGACACTGGTTTAAATCTGATTTCCTTAATTTATCTTTTACAGAAAGCCAACGTCTCATCAGACGATCAATGGCCGTCAATTTTAGCTGAATATATTAGGCACAATGATGAGGCTTTGCTCAAAGCTTCGGAACGCGTTTTGGCAACGTACAGAGATGAACTGTTGCCTTGCGAATCATTCGAAGAATTTTGTGATGTTGTGGGTAAGTGGAAAAATCATTTTAAAAATCTTTTACCATATTAGTTTAGATTACTGTTATTCCAGGGATCACAGTCCGTCCCCTTCTCATGCCTCGAACTTGAAAATCTTGAAAACCTCGAATTCTCCTTGAATTATTATTTAAAATTTTGAATTTAAACCTTGTATTTTGTTTGCTTTTAAAACAGTTATTTTATTTAAATACGAAGAGAAATTTAAATTGTTTAGTCTATTATGAAAGAAACGTCTCGTTTAGAAGAAACATTGTTACTGCAAAAAAATTGTATTTATCAAGATATAATTATCTTTTGTTCAATACAGAATAAATAAAGAGATTTCAAGGCACTTTTTATAGATTGTACCAATTAGTTTTTAGATTGCCATGAACGGACTTTAATATTTCGATCTTAATTCAGCTACAGAATTAGATTCTAGAATATTTAAAAAGATTTTTAACATTTCACAAAGATTTCACGGATTTCACAGATTTAAAAAGGGCGAGCACAGCAGGTTTCAAAGATTTCACAACAATTTCACAAAGATTTTAAAACTTGCAAAAGATTTGAAAGTTTTCAAAGATTTGAAAACGGTGTGTAATAGATTAAAAAGATTTAACCAAAATTTCCCACAGATTTCGAACATTTCATATATGTTACAAGGAGATTTTAAAACATTCAAAAGATTTGAAGGATTTTAAAGATTTCAAAAACGGTATAGTAAATGAAATTTGAAAAAATGTCAAAGATTTTAAACGATTAAAAATTTTTTAAGAAGATTTCACAAAGATTTCAAATATTCTAGTGATTTAAAAAATACAGAAGATTTCACAAATATTTCAAAAATTCCATATGGATTTCAAAATATTTCAAGTATTTTAGAGATTTCGACAAGGATACAGTACACTAGATTTTCAAGATTTCAAAAAATTTAAAAGATTTCAAACGATTTCAAAATTTTGATAAAAGATTTTACAAAGCTTTCAAATATGTATCCCAGTGATTTTAAACGAATACAAAAAAAAGTCCAAAAGATTTCACAAGTATTTCAAAGAATTCACAAGGATTTCAAAATATTTCAAAATTTTGTAGAATGTTTCAAAATATTTCACAAAGATTTTAAATACTTCAATGATTGAAACCAAGACAAAAAGTTTCCGAAATATTTCACAACTATTACAAAGAATTCGTAAGGATTTCAAAATATTTGAAGAATTTCAAAGATTTCAACAAGGGTACACAGTACAAAGATTTCAAAACATTTTTAACAATTTCAGACTTTTTTAGGAGATTTCAAAAGATCTTAAAAAGATTTCAAATATTTCAGTAGTTGATGTAGTTCAGTGATTTTAAACGAAAACAAAAAATTTTCAAAAGATTTCACAAATATTTTAAAGAATTCATAAGGATTTCAAAAGATTTCAGAGAATTCAATAAATTTTTTAGTGATTTTAAACGAATACGAAAAATTTTCAAAAGATTTCAAAGGTTTTTATCGATTACAAAATTTGTTATAAAATTTCAAATGATTTCATAAAGATTTCAAATATTCCAGTGATTTCAAACGCTTGTAAAAGATTTCAGAAATATTTCAAAGAATTCATAAGAATTTCATAGTATTTCATTTTTAATCAACAAAATTTATTTTCTACCTAGAAAGGCGAATTTTCAACAAAATACATTAATTTTCAACCAAGCAATATAATTTTTTACCAGATTATTTAATTTTCGAACTGAAAATACGAGTTTTCTACAAAACAGTTGAATTTTTAATCCGAACCCAAGAATATGAATTTTCGACAAAAAATTCATCAGTTTAGTTAAAAATTCATTTCTTTGGTTAAAAATGTAACCATTTTGTTGAAAATTCGTCTTTTTGGTTTGGAAATTTTACTATTTGGTTTGAAAATTCTACTATTTGGTTTAAAATTAAATTATGTTGGTAGAAAATTCAACTATTTGGTTTAAAGTTAACGTTTTTGTTGAAAATTCATATTTTCGGTTTAAAAATTCAACTGTTTTGTTGAAAATTAGTTTTTGGCTTCAAAGTTCAACAATTTGTTTGAAAAAAAGTTCATTTCTGTAGTTGAATATTTGTTTGTTTTTATGTAGAAAATTAATCTTCCTAGTTAGAAAATCTTCTTTTTGGTTGAAAATCTAACTCTTTAGTTAAAAATCCATCTATTTTGTTGAGAATTAGTTCTTGGCTTAAAAATTGAACAATTTGTAAACGTTTTTTTCTTTCATGACTGCAAAATCTTTTTTGGTTTAAAAATCAACTATTTTGTTGAAAATTTGTCTTTTTGTATGATTTCAACTGTTTTGAATTAAAATTCTATCGTTTATGTTTGAAGATTCATCAGTTAGGTTGAAAATTCATTTCTTTCGTTGAAAATGTAACTATTTTGTTCAAAATGTGTGTTTCTGGTTTGAAAATTCTACTATTTGGTTAAAAATTAAAGTTTATGTTGAAAGTTTTTTGTGGTTTAAAATTCAATTATGTTGCAGAAAATTCAACTATTTGGTTAAAAATTAACGTTTTTGTTGAAAATTCATATTTTCGAGTAAAAAATGCAACTATTTTGTTGAATATTAGTTTTTGGCTTGAAAATTTAACAATTTGTTTGAAATGTTTTTTCTTTCTTGACTGAAAATCTTTTTTGTTGAAATATTAACTATTGCATTTTTCTTTAGAAAAACAACATCTGTTTTGGTTGAAGATTCATAATTCCAGCTGAAAATTCATTTCTTTGGTTGAAAAGTTTTTTTTGTTTTAGAAAATTAATCTTCCTGGTTGGAAAATCTTCTTTTTGGTTGAAAATCATACTACTTTGTTAAAAATTCATTTTTTTTCAAACTGAAAATTGCAATTTTTGATTGAAAATAATTTTTTGTATTGAAAACTTATATTTTTGAGGTAAAAATTAAAATATATTGTAGAACGTTCTTTTTTTTTTGCTCAAAAATTCAATAATTTGGTAGAAAATTGGTTTTTTCATTTGAGAATTAGTTTTTTCAAATGAAAATGTAGCAATTCCATTTTTTGTTCAGAATTGATCTTTTTTATTTTGAAAATTCAAATATTCGGTTAAAAATTCATGTAATTTTTTTAAAAATTCGTCCTTTCGTCATTTTTCACTTAAAAATTCATCATTTCAGTTAAAGTTTTTTTTGTTTGTTAAAAACTAGGTTTTTTAACTAAAAATTTTAATTTTTGGTTGAAAATTAACTTCCTAATTGAAAATTCATATTTTTGTGTTGAAAAATTAACTGCATTGTCGAAAATTCTTTTTTCAGACTTCAACATTCAACAGTTTGGGCGAAAATTTAGTTTTTTCAATTGAACATTAATTTTTTTAAACAAAAATGTAACTATTCCATTTTTGGTTAAAAACTGATGTTCTTAATTCAACAATTGAACTATTTTGTTCAAAACTTATCTTATTTTTATTTTGGTTTTTCGGAAAAAAATGTTGTCGTGAGTTAGGATTTTTGGGATTTCCTATCTTTTTTGCGATTTTGGAACATTATAAACACCACGAACAAAATGTTTCTCATGAATAAAAAATAATAAAATGTTTTTTGGTTCAAGCTGAAGAAATTTCAGATTCGAATCAATCCAAAAAACATGTTTTAGTACATTTAAAAAAATTTAAGTAAGGCAAATTTTTTCTTCGAATTATTACAATTTTTAATTGTAAATTTCAAAAAGACAACTGAAGATATTTACTGATTAAAAAATTTGTTTCTTCACTTATTTTGGATGTCGACCCACAAATTGTAACTCAGACGATTCGACTAATTTTAGTATTTTCACTTCGCTCTACTGAAGAGAGTAGTTTTAAATTTACATTGGAAGTATCGAATTTTCAAAAATGAATTCTTTAATGGCAGAAATCATTGAAAAATCATTGACATTTTTTTTAATGTCACATTTGTTATAAAAAAAAAACTGTTTTTTCTTTTTGACATGTGAAAATAAATGTTTAATCATTTTTGTAGAAAGTTTATCCTTATGGATGAAAATTAATCTTTTTGGCATAAAATTCAGCTATCCCAGTTGAAAATTCAGTAATTTCGTTCAAAATTCATGTATTTTGTTAACAAATTTATATTTTTTGTAAAAAATTATATTCTTATTTGAAAGTTAATCTTCTTGTTTAAAAATTCTTCTATTCGGTTAACAATTCAAGTATTCCAGTTAAATATTTATTATTTCTATTAAATATTCATCTTATAGGTTGGAAATAAAATTGTTTGGCTGAAAGTTAAACTCTTTTGTTACATTTTTTGTGTGAAGATTCATCGTTTTAATTAAAAATGTATTTCTTTGATTGAAAAATGAGCTGTTTGATTAAAAACTTTTTTTTCCTTTGGATGTTTTTCGTTTCTTTGTCTTTTTAAATTAAAATGTCAATTATTTCGTTAAAAATGCATGTATTTTGTTAAAACATTGCATTCTTTGGTGGAGATTTAATCTTTTTATTTAAAAAATTAATCTTCTTGCTTAAAAAATCATCATTTTTTAGTTGAAAATTCATCTTTCTGGTTTAAAAATCAACTATTTCAGCTGAAGATTCATTGTTTTAGTTGAAAACTCTTATGTTTGGGTTATTTTTTTTTCTAAAAATTTTACTATTCCATTTTCGGTTGAAAAATATTATTTTTTTAGTTCAAAATTCAACTATTTGGTTACAAATTCATATATTTTGATGAAAAATTGTATTTTTTGGTAGAAAATTAATATTTTTATTTGAAAATTAATCTTCTTTAACAATTCATCTCTTTGGTTGAAATTTCAAGTGTTCCAGTTGAAGATTCATAATTTTATTTGAAAATTCATCACTCTGGTTGAAAGTTGAACTATTTTGTTGAAAACCCGTTTCTTTTTTGTTGAAAATTAATTTTTTTCAACTGAAAGATTAACTATTCCATTTTTTATAATAAATGAATATTTTTCAGTGCAAATTTGAAGTATTTTTTCTCTGTTCTCTGTTGTTACGTTAAAGGATGTTTAGAATGAACGTCATACATTGAAATAAATATTTGCTTTTTTTCTGGAAATTCAAGCAGTTTCAAAATATTTCAAAGATTTTAGAATATTTAAAAGGATTTTGAACATTTTACAAAGATTTAAAGAATTTCAAAGATTTGAAAGCGCTTTCAGTCCACCAGATTGCTAAGATTTTAAAATATTTCGAAGATTTGAAATGATTTCAAAAGGTTTAAAAACATTTTAGAAGATTTGGAAAGATTTTACTATTAATTCACAGATTTCAACGAATAAAAAAGATTTCACAAATAAAGATGTAACAAAAATTTCACAAATATTTCAGAAGATTTGAGAAAGATTTAAAAAAAATTCACAACAAATTCTCAAAGATTTCGAACATTTCCATAGATTTCAAAACATTTCAAAAGTTTCAAACGATTTCAAAGATTTCGATGACTTCAAACGAATACGAAAGATTTTACAAACATAGAATAAAGAAAGCTTTCACAAATATTTCAAAGATTTCATAACAATTTAAAATGATTTCAAAAAATTTCAAAGGTTTCAAGGATTTTAAAGTTTTCAAAGATTTCAAATATTTTACAAAAATTTGAAAAGATTCCAAAAGATTTCACAATGATTTTATGTACTTTAAGAGATTTCAACGAATACTCAAAGCTTTTTTAAAGATTTCAAGGTTTCAAAGACGACTTACGTTCGCAAAAAATTTGTTTATTTATGGTTCTGCTTTTTTTAGAAATTATAGACCAACGAAAAATGAAATGGCTTATTTTGTGGCCCTGTTTTAGGGAATTTTTCAAAATTAAGGGGGAAATAGGAGATTAGATAAAAAAAGGGGATAGATTTTGATTCCTGTCTTTCCATACAAAAAACTGTGAAGTCTGCCTCTGAATTATTCTTAAACCGAATTTAATATTGTGATTTTTTTTCAGGTTTAATCGACGAAATAACAGATCCCTCGTCGTTCATAAGCGAAGTTCTGCAAGAGCTCGCTTAGAGTGATTGGAAACACGTTCCCTCCTGAAACGCTTTCTTACATCCCCGATTTTTCGAGTGCGAAAAAAAAATACCCGAGTGCATATTTTTAGTTTTTTATGACACGAACGGAAGTGGCTTAACGAAGCCCTTGATTATTGTGAAAATTGTCCAAATGTCGCCAGACTGGAATACATCATTGTGTATGTTGCTACTAATGAATTTGTATAAGAATCGACTTTGAATGGCGTTCTTATTTATCTATAAGCCTGTACGAATTATAAAGATAAAAATTGTGCTTTAGCGAAATTCGATATAATAAAATGTTTGCAGATGTTAAGTTTATCCTCCAGAATTATTTAAAATATGTATATCAAAGCGAATTGATGCCTTGTAAGGTTTTTCAAAAGTCTCGAATTTTTTTCTTTTAGAGTTACGGCTTAAAAATTGGAATGCTGTTCACATTCGAGGGATTTTACTTTAAATTAGAATGCTTATAGTTTAACAAATTAAAAATTGAATACAAATTGTAATTTAAGTACAAATATATTAAATTAATAAAATATTAAATACAAAAAATTGAAAAAAGGATACTCGAATGTTAGTTTATTTGTACAATTTAAGTGACGGGGGTTGGAATAATATTCGCTATTTTATTTTCAGAAAAATTTATTTAATTACTTTTCTCTACATTTAAACAGTCAATTTATAAATAGATTTTATTCTTCATGATTTTTTGTAGTCTGATACGCAAATTCAAGTCTGTAAAAGAAAAAATGTAGAAGTGAAGTGTGATTTGAAGAAATTAATTTGAAACATTTTAAAATAAACTCGATTTTGTTACAAATAAATATTTAAAGAATTTTTTAAACATAAATACTTACAACACTAACAGCGGTATACAATTCTTTTTCCATTATTTTTTTCAGGTAAATTTTCCCTCCAGGCTCTGTAGCAACTTGCAGGGTGAAAAAACTGCAGAAAATAACAATTGTTGCAAGAAAAATTTTAATAGTCAAATTTACAGACATGGTTACTGATTCAAGGATCGAACTGCGCCTCTGAAATTAATTCATTGTCTTTATATGCCCGTCTTCTAAGTCAGTTATCCCCACTTTATCCTCAGCTTGAGAAAATTTCTCTTGCCACATTTAATAATTACATTTTTACTTTGAAATTACTTTTTGGGAATTTTCTTTTGAATTAAAAATTAAAAATTGCATCACTTATCAGGGCTGAAATAGGACAAGGATTTCTGAAAGTTAGGGAATATTTTGTTGGCTGCAAATCTTATTGTCTTGTTGAAAATTCAACAATTTTATTAAAAAATTATTTTTGTTTAAAATAGTTTTAAATTGGGTTTGTTGAAAATTCGTCTTTTTGAGTTGAACATTCATCTGTTATCGTAGAAATTTCATATTTTTTTGCTGAAAATGCTGGAAATTAATCTGTTTTTATTTACGATTAAACTATTTTGTTAAAAATTCTTTTTTTTTTGTGGAAATATAAAGTATTGCAATTTTCATTAAGAATTCACCTTTTTTAGTTGAAAATTAACTTTTT
>CAKNXH010038341.1:0-13714 GCA_932178445.1 Andricus quercusramuli | reverse complement strand
ATTTTTAATCGATAAGTGACGAGTTTTAAAGTATATTTTGAATAATTTTAAATTTTTTAAACAATTAGTATTTGTTTAAACAATTTTTTCTCCCTAAAATCGTAAGAAGTTACTATTTTCTTAAAATAATGGGACAATTAAAGAATGTTGAAAGCAATACATTTTTGAAGGATGTTTGGTAATTATTTAAACAATTTTCTGAAAGAATTTCTGTAAAAATCTCTGTAAGAATTTCAGAACTTTGCAGGTATGAAAATGGAATGTGCGTTATTTTCAATACTTTTCACGTGTAAATTATATGGAAACAATCAAGATATGATCAAATTAGGTCAAAAACATAATCTTAGTTAGATTAGTAATGGTGTTAAAGCGATGTTGTTTGTCTGAGTAATATAAGTTTATAAAAATAATATATATTGATGGTAAAAAATTGACATACTTCAGACCAAAAGTAGATTTAGATGATAAAAATCCTTTATTTCTGCCAACGTTTCGAAAACATGAGTCGCTTTCCTCTTCAGGACGTAGATTAAATTTCAAAGTTCGTCAATTCATCTTAGTATTATTATAAAATCCTCTTCCTCATCTTATCACTTGTGGAGCTTTATTTTTTCCATGAATTTTTGTTTAATTCTGTTAAAAACTTTAATTTGTTTAAGACTCTACAAATAAGTCAAATAAATTATTAAAATTTTAAAAAGTATAAATTTATCAGTTTTTTAAACAAATTTAAGTTTTTAAAAGAATTACACAAAAATTCATGGAAAAAATCAAGCTTCATAAGTGATAAGATGAGGAAGAGGATTTTATAATAATACTAAGATGAATTGACGAACCTTGAAATTTAATCTACGTCCTGAAGAGGAAAACGACTCATTTTTTCGAAACGTTGGCAGAAATAAAGGATTTTTAACATCTAAATCGACTTTTGGTCTGAAGTATGTCAATTTTTTACCATCTACATATATTATTTTTGGAAACAATCAAATATTTATAAAGCAGATCGTTATATCTTGTAGTCTTAAGAAATAAGAATGTTCTCTCCTTTTTCAGTTCTGAACTTTTTTTAAACAAAAGATTTGGACAAAGCAAGCATTTTTTACATAACAATTGAAACTTTTGTTACCCTATTGTTAAAAGTATAGGAAATATGATTTTTTTTTGTTTTGGTAAAAATATCTATTCTTCTACTCAGGAGCCGTGTATAAATTACGTGAAGAAATTAATTACTTCACAATCATTATTAATCGGAAAATTCCCGTAATAGGGCATTATATGTCTACTTTTTCCCCTTACATTAATAATGTTAGAATTGCAAGAGCCCGCACTGTTGGAGAATATTCTTCTTTCCACGTGCAGGTTAATAAATGTCAATTTTCTCGAATAAATACGTCCAAATTATACAAATAATTTTAAAAGTTGAAACCCTCAAGTGTATCATATTTTACTGGAGAAGTAAGAGAAGAAATGTATTTCTTGTTTATTAGTTCGTTATTCAATATTATAGGATTTTGTTATTGTTATACTTTTAATGTTTTTGAATGTTGTGCAAGAATCACAATTTTAATGTTTGTAAAGTGTTTGAATGAAACAATTTCTGCACTTGAGCTCTCGAATTAAAACTCGCCGAACGCTCAAAAACGCTAAAAGCGTCACCCCGGGCCTCAAGCAATGGGAATTTTCAAATTCACAAAATTAATTTTTTAGATATAGGCTTCTATATTTTGACAAGGCATATTTAGAATTGAAGGGTAGACATGCAAAAGGAGGCAAGCGCCATTTTTCACTTTTTTCAGGAGAGACTAAAAACATGTTGTAAATTCAGCGGGGCAATTTAAGAAAAGAATAAGGAAGTACTTTCGAGATACTTTCATGCTCTATCGAACTAAAAGAAGTTTGGTCACAAAAAGCTATCCGGTTTCGAGAAATTGAATGAAAAAGGTCACGTTTCGAGGTTAGCTTTTGGGCCCGTATAGACTTTTAAAATCTTTCAACATTAATTGTGGAGTCCATTTGCAGTTTGAGAAAAAACTAAAAATTTGAATTCTAGCTATTGAATGGACGAATTGATTTCCAAAAAGTTTGTTTGAAAAAAAGCATGCAGTTTCGCGAAATTTTAAAATCCAATTATGACTTCGAAATGGTGTAAAACTGACATTTCACCTTCAAGATAATGACGATAGCAGTAATAATTTGGCATATTTCCAAAAAATGAGGAATGAGGCTATTCAGTGCTGAATGGAAGGGACCCAATAGTAATAAAAAATAGTTAGCCAGTGTCGAGAAAAATGAAATTTGATTTTTTACTTTGTGGTTAGAAAAGCTTCTCGGACTGTGAACACAAGAACACAAATTTTGAAAAATGATGCCCCAAAAAAATCCTTTGGCAGGCATGTGTAATAGAATTTATCTGATTTTTTGAGCTAATAAACCCGATTTCGAAAATTTGGCTCTTGACTCCTTTTGCATTTCTACCCTTCAATTCTTATGTCCCAAAATTAGTTTTAAGAATAAAAGTTAAAGACTAAAGAGAAATTTTTTTTCATAATATTCAATAAGTGATTACAACATAAATCATCACAACTCGTACAAATTTTATTGAAACTGTTTGAAATTGAGTACACATACAAAGTATACTCAGCGAATGCCTGCAAAACAATAAAAAGCCGGTTAGTGGATTCGAGACCTCAACTGTACCTACGATAATGATAAAATGTTTTTTTATTTATAAGTTCAAAAAAGTCAACGGCGATACCACGCTGAAAACACCAGTTCCCGTTAGATCACTGAAGTTAAGCAGTGTTGGGCGCGGTTAGTACTTGGATGGGTGACCGTTCGGGGAATACTGCGTGTTGTTGACCCGTCGTGGGTGTGGTGGACCCACACGGTAGTATTTATCCACCTAGAAACACTACCCGAATCGGGTAGAGAGGCAATGAACTTTCGAGTTCGAAATGCTAATCAATTTTTTTTTTTTTTTAAGTTCAAAAAAAAGTTTTACCTACATTATTCTGATTTTTTCCAAGAGTGCAGAAAGACAAGTATGAGAGTAGCGAATGTATAAGTACAAAATCAAATAATGTAAAAAATGCCTATACATTTTATTATAATTCTAAGAAAATAGTTATTGTGTGCGAAGGATATTACTTATGCATTTTTATTTGTGTATTTATTAATAAGTTCATGTGTTGGTTATGATTACAATTTAAAAGCAAATAATATTCAATGAATGCTCACATATTTTAATAATAATGACTATTGTAA
The DNA here is from genome assembly GCA_932178445.1 of Andricus quercusramuli. NCBI lineage: Eukaryota > Metazoa > Arthropoda > Insecta > Hymenoptera > Cynipidae > Andricus > Andricus quercusramuli. The sequence continues at coordinate 10,450 of CAKNXH010038341.1, read as the reverse complement.
TTAATCATTCTAAAAAAAGAATTATTCGTCTGGGCGAATCAAACAATTTCTAATGGGTTTGTTTTAAAAAAAAAGTTCTTTTTTTTTCAATTTTAACTTGAAATTTCAAAACACAAAGTTTCAAATGAAAAACGTATCGGTGGATATTTCCATTCACGAAAATATTGGAAGAAAGTTAATAGCCAGAATATAGTTCGGAAAGACCAGTCCAGGTATAAGGGTTCTAAATTTTTTGCAGTTCGACTCATGTACACGGCACACTCTCTTAACCTACCCCACTCACACACGTAAAGCGTAAAAGCACTGGTTCGTGACAATAGCGCCGCCGCGTTGCTGGTTCCCTAACTAAGCCTTCCCTTGCCGTCTCGCTCCCCTTAGCGTGCTTCAAGCTGCCCATTGCATTGTCGCCTCTATACCTATCTTCCCTCTACGCTCAGACTAGTAACTGTGTTAGCTGGACAGCCCACTATGAAGCGTTTCAAGTAGAATATTCCAGTTTATGTTAGGCATAAGTAGTATAGATCAACGTAAGTCAGAACTGCGTAGTAGTCATTCTTAATACAGCGCAAAGTGGGCCAGCCTCACTAAAACTGGACCAAAACATGAAAGTGTTGCATAATTTTTACAACTCTTGATTTATTAATGTTATCAAGGCGGTCGAGTATGCCAAAAAAAATTATATTTACTTGCAACGTAGTATATGGGGATTTTCGAGATCGCTGATTACGAATGAAAAAAAAATGTCAATAACAAAATAGCGAATTCAGGATCACGCTCGTTTATGCTAAAATATTATCGGATTTATTTCAAGCGTGGCACGGAGAGGTTTTCGAGGTCACTGATTACACATTTGAAATAGAAATGTTATGAACCAAAAAAAAAATGAACAAGTATGCTGAAGAATTATTGGATTTACTCGAAACGTCGCTGATTACGAATAGTCAAAAGTGCAAAAAACGGAGGATCCAATATTGTGAACGAGTGATCTAAAAAAGTATTGGATTTACTTGAAACACAATATATACGTCGTAATTAACAAGCGAATGCAATTGCTTTGCTTAGCAACCATATAGAAACGAATCAGAAGCTTCAATATGGTTGCCTTGTAATCCAACGTTATTAAGAAATTTGACCCTCTACCCTTTCCTCCGTATATATTCTTGGGTCGATGGTGAAATAAGAAATAAAATGTCTGCATTGCTAGGCAACAGAAGTCACAGATGCGTTACAAAAATTGTTCCTCATTCAGTGAATTTTCTTTGGCATGTGGTAGGTGTGTGAGAGGAGCAAAAAACAGCGTTCGAAGTTCTATATACAAAATACAAAATAGTGGGGGGAACTTGTTCGGAAGCTAATACTTGATAGGCGAATCTCGCTCCGCCCATTTCCTCTGGACCAGACGGACTTGACCTATTGAGTTTCTAGTAGCGTGCGCAAGTCTATTTTCTACACCAGCAACCCCCTCTCAATGTTGGTAAAAATATGACTCCCAGGCGTCAGACTGCGAAGAAGGGATGACTAGGTTGCCCTCCGCAGTTTACGCGTTTCCCCAATGCATTTCACTAGGACTAGGTCAATGGTGCATTTCTATATGTCGATATCTCCAACGCAATCACTGAACGGCGTCTACGCAGTTGAAAAATTCCTCAGTTGGCGCTTCACATCGAAACGAATTGTTCTCAAGTAAAACAATATTTACAAAGATCGAATAAAAATGAATATCTTTGTTTTAATTATTCACAATTAAGGAATTTTATACTGCGGCTCAATCTATTTCAACGCATGTGGAAAAATTTCGTGGCGCTGTACTGTTTCTGTCTAAATCGTCTTGAGTCGACACTGGCGCGCCACAGGCTGTCTGTCCAGTGGCTAGACTGGGATGCAACACTCGGATCGACTAGTTTCTAGACAGATCGTCTATTTTTATACAAAACAATTAAATAATATAATTATTTTTACATTCTTATTCATGAGAGTGTAATGTAATCGTCCAAATTGTCGATCTCTAGTTTTTAATTGATCTTTACGTTTCGGCACTCCAAGAATCCGAAAATCATACAATGTTATCGGTTTCAGTCTGTATGCATGTATGTATAAAGAATGTATGTATGTATCTATGTATGTATCTATGTGTGTATCTATGTCTGTATGTATGGTTACCTGCACGTTGTTGCCACGCTAAATTTTGAAGAACTTGTCCAATCAAGTCAGCCTTTAATACACTTTTTAAGGGTCCTAGAATGAAGGTTATATTCGTTAGCCAGATATTTTCAACCAAAATTAATGAATCCAGAGCATTTTCAAAATTCGAAAAAAAATGTCAATTTTCAGAAATTTTTGTTCAAATTTCTTTCAGATTGGAGGAAGTCTTACAAATTATCCGCATGAAATTTTTGATTTTGATGAAAATTCAAAAAGTTATATACTTGTCAATACTTTGAAAAATAAAGAAAAATAGGAAAAAAGTATTTTGCTGAGAGATTAAAAAGTTTCAACCAAAAGGTTCACCAGATATCAAATATATTTCGAAACTAATGTCAGAAAAATTTTCTATCAGAACAAAATTCAAGAAGTTAGAAATGTTGATATAAATTAAAGAAGATATATGTTTTTCAGAATTTTGAAAATTTTCAAGAAATAGAAAAAACTTCTTTTCTGATGAATTAAGAAATTTTAGATGACATTCTTGATAGGTATCAAATATATTCGAACATTATTCACATGAAATTTTTCGATAAAAACTAAATTCAAAAGGTTCGATCATTTTCAAAATGACGAATTTTAAGAGATCCATAAGTTATAGTTATGGTTTTTAGTACACGTCAACAAAATTAATCAATCATCGTATAGCGACATTTTTCGAATGCATACCAATTTAAAAAGTTTCATTTGTTTACATCGTTTTGTTTTTCAAAAGCAATCGTCTGTATAACCTAGTTGTTGAGCGCGAAGCGCGAGTATCGCGATGAGAATGTAATCGTCAAGGCAGTAGGTACTTTGAGAACCTTCTTCATAGTCGAATTGAAAAAAAAAACATGTTTAGTTTCACTTCATAATTGTAGCTTATAAGGGGTTTGAATCACAATTTTTGATTTGCTGGCTCAAACCTGGCTCATTTTCAGGGCAGCTGAGAATAAAAATTAGAACAAAATAAGGAGCAGATATTAAAGTCATCATAAAAATTTAAAAGTGTTCATTACTTCGCAATATCTGAGTAAGCGGTACCAGATCGAGGTACGTTAATAAACGAATAAATACATATAATATACATTTGATATAATGGTGTTGAACACAATGTCCGTGTGGAAATATTTCCACATGCTGACTGTCCAGTGGCTAGACTAGGATGTAACGCTCGGATTGTCCAGTTTCTAGACAGATCGCTTATTTCGATACAAAATAATTAATAATAAAATCATATAAATCTTGTTTATGCTATAAAAGTCCAATATATAGATTTTTCAGTTAATTAAAAATATAAAAAAAGTTTTTGTCCACAAAAAAATGCAGAAATAAATTTCCGCAAATCTTTTGTACATACGCCGAATTTCCAACTTCTGATATAACTTTCTATTATATTCTTGTAACTATGTCCCGTCACCTTAACATCTCGGCCATCCAAAAGTTAACTTTTTTCATTTTCGTCGGATATGAACTGCAATTCATTACATCTTAATATTTATTTCAATAAAACATGAATAACTTTAGAACATTAAAAGTGATTGAGGTGTGAGTAGATCATTAAAAAAAATAAAGTTTGTATGATTTAACTTGCGATTAGGTTACGAAATAATGATTGTTTATCATTTCAAATAATTAATACGTTAGGCATAATTATCATTTACGCAATCAATAATCAATCAATAATCAATAATCATCAATAATTAGCTAAAATCTGGAAATCTTTATATTCAAATTTCTAATGAATTCCTAGATAGTGCCAAGACTGGTACTAGACAGCAGAAAGGTTTGAATCAAATCTTTAATTTTAAAAGGCCTCTAAGCGAAGGGAGCCGCGCGCAATGAAAATGTGTCCGCTCGCACAGCGGGCATAAAAGTCAAATATGTAGATTTTGCAGTTAATTAAAAATATAAAAAAGTGTTTGTGCAAAAAAAATGAGAAAATGAGTTTCCGCAAATCTTATACATGCACCGGGTGTCAAACTTTTGATGTAACTTCATATTATGTTGCTGTAACTTTGTCCTGTAGCCTTAACACACTCAGCCATCCGAAAGTTTAAAAAAAATTCATTTTTGTCGAGTATGAATTTTAACCCGATTCGGTTATCGTGGGTCGTTTCAGACCCAAGGCATTTTTCCTTTGTCTCATTACTTAGAATCCGTGTATCCCAATAATACCTATCCCCACCCTAAAAAAACCTCTGGACTAGAGGACCCTTTTTGCTGAATCGCGTTTCCCCAGTGACAGCCTTCGCAGTAAGCAGATGAAGTTCGCGCTGGGTCTGAAACGACCCACGATAAATTTAACTTCAGTGCAAACTCGTTTTAAGCGTTAATGTAAGTTTTGGAATTTTTATCAAGTTTATGAGTATTGTCGAAAAATTATTCTTTTTTTGAGTCAAATATTGATTTTTCATCTCATATAGCATGGCGCAGGGTACACGGAGAAAAATGGATGGTCAAAGTTAGAAAGTCAAAATTTACAGAGCCAGTCATTCCTTCTATATGGTCGAACGGCCCTTCCAAAATTTTTTCGACATAGTCAGAAACACTCTTATTTTATGGCCAGTCTGACGATTATAAGAACGCCAGACTCACTACCAGGGATAACTAAGGTATCCCTTTCGGTATGGTCAATACGCGGATTTTTTTTTCCACTCATTTCGACCATTCCCGAAGGACTAGATAAACCATCTCATATGCTCGATTGCTCGACGTTTGCGCGTCAATCATGCGCGTGAAAATTTGTAGGTTACCGCACGGAGAAAAATGGATGGTCAAAGTTAGAAAGTCAAAATTTACAGAGCCAGTCATTCCTTCTATATGGTCGAACGGCCCTTCCAAAATTTTTTCGACATAGTCAGAAAGACTCTTATTTTATGGCCAGTCTGACGATTATAAGAACGCCAGACTCACTACCAGGGATAACTAAGGTATCCCTTTCGGTATGGTCAATACGCGGATTTTTTTTCCACTCATTTCGACCATTCCCGAAGGACTAGATAAACCATCTCATATGCTCGATTGCTCGACGTTTGCGCGTCAATCATGCGCGTGAAAATTTGTAGGTTACCGGGTATCGCTAATTGGTGTTTGGTGTCAATTTGCATAACGGACGCGTGGACCGCGTCCTGCTAATAATTAGCGACAAGCAGTTTTTAAAGTATTCGCAAGTATTGCTAGTGTTGTGCTTGAGGTGTTTCTCTTGTTATTCCCTAGTGTTGAGAATTCAAACGATCGTATTTGTAAGTATCTATTTTATATAATTATGTGACATTCGAAATAGTTGATCCTGTTATTATTTTTCAGGTTATATTATAATACAAGATTAAAGTAATTTTTGATTATTTAAATAAGCACTGAATATTGTAGCATTAATTATGTAGTTATAACTTGATTTTTAATTGTGAATTTTACAATAAAACTTTATCTTCCAGTTGTCACCTATTCCACATTTAAATTCGTGGGAAGATAGATGGAAGGGTCTAGCCCATACGTGAAGCTGATGGAGAGCTGGAACTGTGGAGAACAAATTATTCAAATATTCAGAGGTAATAGTTATCAATTTTATATTTTAGAACTTCACTTATTTGGTTGAAAATTAATGTGATTTGTTAAAAATTCGTCTTTTCTTTTTGTAGTAAATTAATCTTAATCGAAAAGTCAACTATTGGGTTAAAAATCTGTGATTTTTGTTGGAAATTTATTTTTGGGATTAAAAACTAAATGTGTCAAGTTAAAATTGAACTATTTGATTGAAAACTGACCTTTTTCATGAAACTTCATATTATCGGGTTGAAAATTAAATTATTTTGTATAGACAATTCGTCTGTTTTGAAAATTCAACTGCTTTTTGTAAGATTCATCTTTCTTCATTTAAAATCAATTTTGCGCAATGAAAATTTAAGAATGTCATTTTTTTTAAACTTAATCTTTTTAGTTTGAAAATTTGACTATATGTTTCAAAATTTATGTAGTTTCTTACAAATTTCTTTTTTTGGTGGGAGATTCATAATTTTAGTAGAAAATTTAAATGTTTAGTTGAAAAATGAGCTTTTTTAGAATTTCGCTTTTTTGGAGTAAAAAAATTATTTCTTAAACTGAAAATTTAAGTATTTGGTTGAAAATGAACTTTTTGGATAAAATTTCATATTCATGGCTTGAAAATACTACTATTTTATATAGAATATTTCTCTTTTTGTCTTTGAAATTCAAAAATTTCTTTGGAAAGACAACTATGCCATAGAAAAGTTAACTTTTTTGTAAAAGATTAGTCTTTTTTTACAAAATAGTTTTTTAAATAAAATCTTTTTCTTAATATGAAAAGTTACCTGTTCCATTTATAATTCATTTTTTTTCATATTTTAGAACTTTACTTATTTCGTTGAAAATTAATGTGGTTTTTCAAAAATTTGTCTTTTCCTTTTGTAGAAAATTAATGTTGATTGAAAAGTCAACTATTTGGTTAAAAATGTGTGAATTTTCTTGAAAATTTATGTTTAGGATTTAAAACTAAATGTGTCAAGTTAAAATTCAACTACTTGATTGAAAACTGACCTTTTTGTTGAAACTTCATATTATTAAGTTGAAAATTCCATTATTTTATATAGAAAATTTGTTTTGAAAATTCAACTGCTTTGTAAAAGATTCATTTTTCCTAATTTAAAATTAATTTTTACAGTGAAAATTCAAGTGTTTTATTTTTGTTTGAAAATTAACCATTTTCGTTTGAAAATTTAACTATATGGTTCAAAATTTATATAATTGCTTACAAATTTCTTTTTTGGTGGGAAATTCATAATTTTTGTAGAAAATTTATATGTTTAGTTGAAAAATGAACTTTTTTTAGAATTTAGTTTTTTTGGAGTAAAAAAATTATTTCTTAAACTGAAAATTTAACTATTTGGTTGAAAATGAACTTTTTGGATCAAATTTCATATTTTCGGCTTGAAAATTCTACTATTTCATATAGGAAAGTCGTCTCTTTGTCTTTAAAATTCAAAAATTTGTTTGAAAAGTCAACTGTGCTGTAGAAAATTTAAGTTTTTTTGATTACAAAATCATTTTTCAAATGAAAAATCAATTTCTCTAAAAAAAAATCACCTACTCGATTTTTGGTTAAAAATTGTTCTCCTTTTATAATTTGCAACTTCACCTATTTGATTGAAAATTTATATATTTTGTTGAAAATTAATTTTTTCCAAATGAAAATTGAACTATTCCATTTTATCAAGCTTATTTGAAGAACCGCGACTTTTCCGAATGTATGTTAAATTGAGTATTCTTATTTAAAATTTTCATATCAATTTTATTTTGTGATAGCTTAATTTAATTTGTATTTTTTTCAACTTAATTAATTATTTTTAGGGTCTTCGAGCATACCTCGCTACAAATTTAGAGGGTCGATTTGCCTTGAAATCGGGCGAGAACTTAGACTACACTTCTCGGACCCATTTGGTCAGATCTGTGGTCGAATACTTGTTCAAATACTTGTCACGTCAGAACATGTAAGTATATACTACTTCTGAAAAATGCAAAAATTTTGTTCGAAGGACATTTTTTTTGGTATTGAAAATTCTTTTTTTTTCAATAGCAAATTTGTAGTTCTACTTTAAGATTTATCTTTATGATAAAAAAAGTATTTTTGTTTGAAAGTTCATCTTTTCTGGTTGAAAATTAACTTTTTTCTCCAATATTCGCCTCTTCTGTTTAAAAATTAAATTTATTTGTTGTTGATGCTACTGTTTGGCTACCAATGATTATTATTTATAAAATTCACTATTTGGTTAGAAATTTATATTTTTTCATTTAAAATGACTTTTTGTTGAAAATCTAAGTTATTTGTAAAAGAAACTGTTTCGTTAAAATTATTATTTTCCGTTGAGGTTTAATCTATTTTATTTGAAAATTCAACCATGTTGTTGAAAATTAGCTTTCTTCTTGAAAATGTATCTCTTTGGACTGCAAGTTCAAGTACGTTTGGTTAAAGTTTAATCATTTTGGTTTGAATATTCGATCATTTGGTTGGAAATTCATTTTGTAGTTTGTAATTTAAATATTTGGCTGAAACTTCAATTACATTTTTAAAAATTCATCTCTTTTGCTTGAAAGTTTTCAGCTATTTGATTGCAAATGCAAATGTTAGAATTATTCTTTATTCAATTCAATTAACTGATTGAAAATTAATCTTTTGGGCTGAAAATTCAACTGTTTTCTAAAAAATTAGACTTTTGAAATTTAAAACTCAGCTCTCTTGTTGAAAATATGTCTTGGGGCTGAAAATTCGTCTGTCTTGGTTAAAGTTCAACTATTTTGTTGAGAATGCAATATATTCAGACATGAGATCATGTGCGATTCATAACATCCTTTATAATTTTAAACGACTAATCCGACTTTTTAAAGCCTTCTAGTCAATTCTAGCCCTGGAATCAAAATCAAAACTACTGTGTAGCTACTTTTTATTCTATTAAAGATTCCGTTCTCCTACCTGACGAAAATTCGACCACGGCTTATAAGTATTTATGACACAACGTGGGCACCTTTGAAGAACAAAAGGAAAACTGGCGATTGTGCATTATACGCAGTGTGATCACACACAAGGAAATCGTCAGGCAAGCGAAAGTTGTGAGCGTTAGCCGTTTAAGTGCGTTAAATATTAAATAATTAATAATATTTAATAATTTATTCTATGTTATATGTACAATGTTTACCGTAATTGTATTAAATTCTAGATTTAGCTTTAACGAAGGCTGTAACGAAATTGTGATTTATGAAGGAATCTCCATAGGTATATATTAAATATAGCAGTGACTGTTTTATCATAAAAGTTATATTTATATTTATGCTCCTAATTCTAAAAATAAAACTGCATTTATAATCACAATTTTTAGCGAACTTTAACCTATTCATCATTAATTTAAATATTTCGTTTAATTTTAAGTTTACGTCAGGGTTTATCATATTTTCAATCTATATATTGTTTTTTTATACGCTATAGAATATGTTATACTCTACATCTGAATTTCTGTGAAATTGTGCTAATTACATAATACGATGAATTTTATTAATTGATGAATAGCCAGAAGTATTTCCATACCAATCTTCAGTAAAAACTACTAATTCACAGAAAAAACGTTAAAAATTGAATTCATAAAGAATTTTTTCTTACTCATTTGTTTTGTTACGATTTAATATTACAAATTAGTAATTTTTTATTGAAGATTATTATCAGAATGCTTACTATAAATCAATTGATAAAGGACTCCCCACTGTTTAGATAGTGGACCTTCATACTAGTACAGATTAGAAAATCAAATCAAATTTTTTTATTAATTTTCAAAAATAATATAAAAATATATGTTTGGCTCTTAGAAATAGTAATTTTAATCGTATCAGATTTTTGAATCGACCCTCTGCAATAATCGAATTTGCCCTCCTAAAATATACATTTTGAAATTCCGGGATAATCTAATCGACCATTCCGAGCTGATAGAATCGACTGTATTGAGATAATCAAAGCGGTGATCCGAGGTGTCCAAACCGGCTCTTCACAATGACCAGGTTAACACTTTGAGAAAATCGAATCGACCAATTCAGACCATCGAGTGGTCTGTCTAGAGACAATCACATCAACCCTTTAGCATGATCGGGTCAGCTTTCTTGAGATGACCGATTCGACCGTCCGAAAGGATCGAGTCAGCACTTTGAGATGGTCGATTTGAACCTCTTGTTTCAACCTTCTAGAGATAATCGCTTTAGCCATATTCAAGGGCTGTCCTATAGTTGACCCTGCAATATGGCCGGTCTGCACATCTAGATGGCCAAACAGACCTTCCATTTTTCTCCGTGTACATCCACTGAATTCTCCAGAATTCTTTGTCCACGTACGGAACGAGTCAACGAGTAATTCTAAGATGATGGAATTGAAGGCGTGAACATATTATTTTTTTTCATCATGGATATTTTTAATTTCCTACAAAAATAAAATTTGTATACTTCGAAATATGCGGGCGTCCGCATGAAAAGTGTCCTCATGGCTGGTTCTAGTTTAGAAGATATTCGCGTTTTTCTAAGTTGAGGTCAAAATGATCATTTTTGAGTTTGAGTTGGGGATGATACTGGAACCTAAAGTGAATTTGGGACTATACTCGTATCCAGATAGTAACCCAAAGTAGGCATATCTCATGTTCAAAGACAAAATATAACATAAGTGCTTATGGCACTCGCCTAGTTTAGATGCGTTTTTCTCGAAAAACGGTTTTTTGAAGTC
>CAKNXH010038331.1:0-11588 GCA_932178445.1 Andricus quercusramuli | reverse complement strand
TTCCATTTGAAAAGATCTGTAATTCTGAAAATATAGAACAGCCAGTTATTCAGTTTTCAAGATTTTTATTTTAGAGGTTTTTTTGCTAAATATTTTTTTCGAAAAAGTTCAATTTTGAAGATTCATAATTAAAAATTTTCTAAATTTGCCAATTTCCAATTTAAAATTCTTCAATCTTTACGATTTAATATCGAAATCTCTTTAATCCTCAACATGTTTAAATGAAATTTTTGAAATTTTGATGATTTTTAAAATCAAGAGTCAAGTTTTGAATTGTGAATCTTCCAAAAATCAAAAAAATTTCGAATGCAAAGAATTAAAAATTAATCGAATATTTAATTGGAAAGATTGAAACTTGCATGGTTTATAATTCTATGTTGTTAAAACTAAAAAACCGTCAATTTTTAAGACGTGTTCAAATTTTTTTCAATTTGGATGATTTTGAAGATCAGAAGTCGAGATTGCAACTAGAAATCTTCCAAATTGGAGAAATTTCGAATTTAAATCATCAAAATTACAGCTTCTTCAAATTGTAAAACTAATAGCATGCATATTTTTTATTGTTAATTGTAAAAATTAAAAACCATTCAATTTGAAATATTTACCAATTCAAATTTGAACAAATTTGGAAACTAATAATTAAAAACTGTTCAATTTTAAAGATTTATGAATATAAATTCATAAATTTCGAAGGTTTTGAAGATCAAAAGACAAGTTGTCGATTTCAGATCCTCCAATTTGGAAAATTTTCGAAATGAAATTATCAAAATTAGAAAATTTTCAATTAATAATTTTCAAAATTTTCAAGATTTCAAGATTTTTATTTTAAAAGTTTTTTTTCTAAATATTTTTTCGGAACAGTTTAATTTTGATGATTATAATTCAAAAATTTTTCATTTTGCCAATTTGCAATTGAAAAATCTTCAATCTTTACGATTTAAAATTGAGATCCCGTCAATTCTCAAGATGTCTTCTGAAAAGTAAAAAAATTTCAAATGCGAAGAATTAAAAATTACCGAATTTTCAAGTGTAAAGATTAATAAATTTTCATAATTTTCAACTTTTCGAATTAAAAACCATTCGATGTTAAAGATTTTTTCAACTGCTTGGTTGAAGATTCAAATTTGTTGGAGAAAATTCGTATTTTGATCTAGAATATTCAAGAATTTAGGAAAAAATTCAACGTCTTTGTGAAAATTTCAAATGTTTTATAGACATTTTTTAAAATTTCGAATTAGTTTTGTTTCTGAATGAAAATTTAACCATTCCATTTTTGTTGACAACTGATCTTTTTTAGATTCAAAATTAAAATATTTGGTTAAAGATGTATGTAATTTGTTAAAAATCCGTCTTTTGTGGTAAAAAATTTATCTCTTAGGTTGAAAATTCAACTAATCAGTTAAAAACTCATGTATTTTGTTGAGAATATGTCTTTTTAGTAAAAAATTAATTTTCCTAGTCGAAAGTATTTTTTTCCAATAAGGGGAAGTAAAGGAAAATGAGAAAAGGGAGAGTAGGGGAAGTGAGTGAAAATTAGGAGTGAGGAGTATGGGAAGTAAGGATAGGGAAAGAAGGGGAACTTATGGAGGGAAAGTAGAAGAATTAAGGGGAAATGATAAAGGAAAAGTAGGGGAAGTGTATAGGAATAAGTGAAGGGGAAGTTGGAAGTGTTAAGAGGAAATAAAGAAAGGAGAAGTAGGAGAATCGAGAGGAAATTAGAGGAGAGTGAGTAGGGTGAAGGTTAATAAGGGGAAATGAGAGAAGGGAAGTGGAAAAAGTAAAAGGAAACGAAAGGACAGGAAGTAGGGAAAGTGGTGGGAATTAATAGAGGAGAAGTAGGGGAAATTGGCGGAGGAGAAGTACAAGAAGTGATAGAAAATGATCAGAAAGGCAGCAGGGGAAGTGAGGAGCAATTAGGAGAACTGAGGGGAGGGAAAGTAGGTGAAGTAGGAGAGGGGACATAAAGGCAGTAAGGGCTAATGGGGGGTGGGAAAGTAGGGTGGGCAGAAAAGTGGGGGTAGAAGAGTGTCAGTTTGGTTGAAAATTCAACTCTTTGCAGAAAATTCGTCTTTTTGTCTTGAAAATTGAAAAATCTGGTAAAAAACTCAACTTCTAAGTAGAAAATTCAGATTTAAAAAAAAATTGAACTTAAAATTTTTGTTGTGTGGAAATTAGGTTTTATTTAAAATAAAAATATAAATATTCCATTTTTAGTTCTTTATTGACCTTTTTTAGTTCCAAAATTGAAATATTGGAAGCACTTTTTTCGAAGATCGGAAAGTAGGGGAAGTAAAGGGAAATGAGAACAGAAAAAGAAGGGAAAGTGAATGGAAATTAGGGGTAAAGGAGCATGAGAAGTGATCAGAAATAAGAGGTCTTAAAGTAGGAGAAGCGAGAATAGAGAAGTAGGATAAACTATGGGAGGGTTGGTAGGGAATTGTGAGAAAATTAGAAAAGGAAAGTAAGGAAATTGTGGGGAAATGATGAGAGGGAAAGTAGGAGAAATGGTGGAAGGAGGAGTTGGGGAAATAAGACAAAATGAAGGTAGGGAAAGTAGGAGAAGTGGGAGAATCGAGAGAAAATGAGGGGATGGTGAGTACGGTAAGTGAGAGGAAATAAGGGAAATGCCGGAACGGAAGTAGGAGAAGTGAAGAGAAACGAAGAGACGAGAAGTAGAGATAGTGATGAAAAATTGTTGAGAGGAAGTAGGAAAATAAGGGGAGGGGGTGAGTGAGGAAGGTGATAAGGGAATGAGAATGAGTGATAGAAAATGATAAGACAGGTAGTAGGGGGAGTGAGAAAAATTAGGGTTACTGTGGTGAAGTAGGTGAATTGAGAGTGGGTACCTAGGAGGAGTGAGGAGTACTGTGGTGTGAGAAAGTAAGGCTAGGAAGGAAACTAGGAGAAGGGGAGTGTTAGATGAGGAATAATAAAGAGGGGGGAGTAGAGAAGAAAGAAATTGTGGAAAGGGAGTTGTGAAGATTGATGTTAGGGGAGGGGATGTAGGGGGAGTAGGGGAAGAAAGGTATGGGAGAAAGTATAAACGACCCTAACAAAAAGGGGTTCAAAGTTAACAAATTAATTCAAAGACTATAATTATCTATTAATTATCCAAAAAAATATTTTATAAATATTTGAAATCAAATTTAATACAGAAAATATAGTTGAGAAGAGTAATAGGGATCGAAATTATTGTTGGCATTCATTCGGGTGGTGAATTCTAGAAGTAATTCAATTCTCGAGGTATTCCTGAGATAAAATTAATTAAGAAATTATGCAGTAACGAGAAAGTTTTTGTGGCGGAACTCAACGGAGATTCTGAAAATGGATCACTTTGTAGACAAAAAGCTGCTGGCGAGAGAAGTGGACGGTTAGTGATTAACCGCCGCTCAGGAGGCCGAAGACACTAATTAAACAAATGACCCTCGTACAAAGAAAAGGGAAAAAATTCCAAGTTCTTCCTATAATTTCATGATTTACGCTCACTAAAAAAATGTGGAATATTAAAACGATTATCCAATTATTTTTCGATTGAAGTTAATTATTTTTAATTCAAAAGTGTGCTTTTTTTGTGGGACATTCGTTTTTTTTTTAAATTAATTTTCTGAAGTGACAATTGAATTAGTCTATTTTGAGATAAAAAATCGATCTTTTTTAGTAGAAAATTCAGCAATTGAATTTTTTATTAAAATTAATAGAAAATTAGAATTTTTTGATTGAAGATTCAATAGTGTTGTTCAAAATTCGTCTCTGTAGTTTGAAAATTCTATTACTTTGCTAGAAAACTCAGCTACTTGGTTGGGAATAGATTTTCGGATTGAAAATTCATATTTTTGGGCGGAAAATTAAACTGCAATGTAGAGACTTTTTTCTTTTTGGCTTAAAAGTTTGAAGATTTGGTTCACATTTTCTCTCTGTTTCGTTTTAGTTATAAGTGCGAATGTTTGATTGAAAAATGATATATTTTTGTTGAAGATTAGAATATTTCTATTAAAATGAATTTAATAAAAATTCATCTTTTTTGCTTGAAAATTTAACTATCTGGTTGAAAATTCATCTTTCTTGGATGAAAATTACTGTCCTCTAAAAATTTTTTTTGGCTTGAAGATTTAACTGGTTTGATTACATATAGTTCCTTAAAAAATCATGTTTTCAGATTCGAAAACTATATAGTTGAAAATCCGACCATTTTATAAAAAAATTCGTCCCTTTTTTTCGAAGAGTCAACTACATGATTGGTTAAAAAAATTAATCTTACCGTCTTCTACATTTTTTTGTGTAGAAGATTCAACTATTTTGCTTCAATTTATTTGTTCGACAAAATTAACTATTTGGTTGAAAATCCAACTATTTTCGTAGAAAATTAGTACCTTTTGCTAAAAAATTACGTTAGTTCTTCTACTTTTCTAACCCTTATTTCCCTTTATTCCCCTAGATACTCTTACCATGTTTCCCCTCACTCACCCTACTTAGCTCCCTTCATTATATCTCACCTTCTCTACTTCTCCTTGCACCATTTCCTATCCATTCCCATCAATCCCCCTTGTTTCTACTTCTCTTCCACTCATTTTCCCTCACTTTTCCTACTTCCCCTTTCCTCTATTTCTCTTTCTACCACTACTTACACCCTCCTTATTTTCTCTAACTTCCCCTCCTTGGAAAAAATTACGACAGATGGATGGACGGACACCCAAATGGAACTAGAAGGATTTCCGCCTGCGGCTACGGAACCCTAAAAATAAATATCGGCAAGGTAACATGAAAGATCACTTTTTACATTTTGTTTTTTATGTGGGACAAAAATACAAATAAGATTATTCCTGGATCGTAAGGAAATTCACAAATCAATTTAATCTCCTACCTTCTCACAAAAATAATAAATTCAATGTTGACATTTTTTCAACTCTCTAAATAGAACTGTAATTAACTTCTGTTGCTGTTGAAGAGATTCAAAGTGTGTAAGCGTAATTGTACAATGCAACTCAAGTTATTATCTTTCAGCTGAGAAACTACGCTTCTCCTTTCTACTTCTCTCGCTTCGTTAAATAAGGATTCCGCTCGTTGGCATCTCTCTCGAGAAAATTGTAACTGAGCAGCTTATGCTTCCAGTCCAATTTTCCCCTGCGTGACGTGCTTAATATGAAGAAGAATCTTAACTGAGATGCATTGGGGTTTTAGAGATGAAGAATTTACTCATGCCCTTTTGAGCATTCAAAATGAAAATATAAAAAATTAGTCAAAGTAGGTGTCGCAAGCTTACACAAAGGGTTTAAGTCGTTCAAATCTCGACCCATGTTGTCTCTCCCTTACTCCCCTACTTTACCTCCCCTTACATAATTCCCCTCCCATAATTCCCTTTCTACCATTTCCCACACTCTTCTGATATCCCTCTTCTTAGTTCCCATTTCATTCCCCCCTTTCCTAATTACTCTAACCTACTTTTCCACTCTGCACTTCTTGCCTACTCACTACCTCACTCCACCACGCATCCCCCAACCTCACCTTTTATGAACCCTCGAGTCTACTCGTGTTACTTCCTCTCCCTTACTTTCCATACTTCTCCTGTCACTCTTTCCACATCCCTACCCCTCCCTCACCTCCTTTCTTCCTGCTTACCTTACTTAAACTTTCCATACTCGATGTTCCCTGACTTCTACCACTTCCTCTTCTCTCACTCCCTGCCCTGATATTCCTTCCTTACTTCCCATTTCACTTCAGCTCTTACTTTTTCTCCCCTCCCTAACTTCCACTTCCCACACCTGCTTATCATGACTTACCTACTCTCTCTGCCCCACTCCCACTCTTTGCCTATTCCCTTCCCTCACGTCCGATCACTTACGCTACTACCCTTTCTCCTACCACCACCGCTTTCCCTCTCCCAACGTCCCCTCCCTAATCATAACCCCTCCTTTCCTTACCCCCGATTTTTTCCCCTGACTTAAAATGATTTACGTCCCCTCACTTTTCCAACTCTCACACCCCTCTCTTCCAATCCTCATTTGAGAATCAGCGTCATCAATTGATTATTCCAAGGACAGCTGCTCTTCCTATGTCCTTGCAGGCTCTTTCGGTTTTGAAAGTATTTTCATCTGGATCCTTCTCAATCTCAGATGAGGTTTACAGTTGACTCTCTCGACGCTTTCGACCACTAAAGGGTCCGCACTCAAGACCAACTGGGTTACTTTGGCGTCTTTCTTGGCAAAAATGATGGTCTACTCCTCCTTTTTTTAATGTGGGGTACTGTACTGCCAAACGTTTGAGACTTGATGATCGTTCCTGGGAAGTTCCAGGTGTCCATGCCATAAACTTGGCAGACTGGAGAAGGTCCTCGGAATCACTAGCTTTGATTCTTGCACCTTCCCATAGTTTCAACCCGCTTACAGCTTCGATGAGCCATGTCCTAGACGTTTCATCTGAGCAGATGACGACAAGTAAGTTGATTTTAAAACGGCAGTCCTCAAAACTTGGGATGTCACCAATTTTTACCCTGGCAATGCTAATCTCAAAGGTTGCCTCAATAGCCATTGCTTGTTCGAAATTGAGCTTCTCTTCTGGGAATTCCTCAGGTGCAATAGCCGATTTCAGCTGGCTTTGAAAGGCGAAGCTGTATGTGTATTAGTGATGCATATCGAGCGATCGATCCGAGAATCTGACGAGAGGGAGAACAGTGATCGTCTTTTGAAAACGTCATATCAGTTCGAATCATCTCGTGAGACGATCATCTCGCTAAGTCGATCGAACCTAGCAAATGGTTTCTAAAACTTTGTATAAACATTTCATTTTTAAATGATTTTTTTTTAATTGAAAAATAAAATTAACTCATTCAACAAAACAAAAAATTTTAGAGAAAACTTTTTAGCAAAATATTTCTAAGCTGAAATGATTAGATTTGAATTTATACGCTCAACCTTTTACAGCAAATTAAAGCTTGCGGACCAGCTCAAAAGTTGGCAAATTTTTCATTAAAGTCAATGTTTGAAGTTTCCTTTGTCCTGAATACGAATTCTAGTAAAAAATTTGAGAAATTCAAATAGTGGATTGAATTTGGCGCACTATAATTTGTAAATTTAATAAAATTGTAGATTGTTATAAAATTAAAGCTTTATTGATAAATTCGATATTAAAACATAGGTTCTATTGATCTAATAACATTTGAATCTGAGGTGCCAAGCTACAAGTAACCCACGAATTAATACACATTAGGAATTTAATCGATTCATTTTCGAGACGATTTCTATGTTTCCTGATGGTTAGGGAACCACGAGAAAATACTCGTTCTGCTGATACAGATGTAGCTGGTATGCACAGTAAATCGCGAGCCATTAAAGACAGAGTAGGGAAGAGCTTCTCGTTCTGACGCCACCATTCCAGTACATCTTGGTCTTCATCAGCACATTCTTGTGATAAGTAAAGATCTATCTCTTTTCGCCATTCTCGATTAGAGGATTTTGAATTTTGAGTGATCTGCTTTTTCTCAGTTTTCTTTTTAAATTCGGCGAACACATTGATTTTGACGGTCTCTTTTCGTGTTTCCGAATCTTCAACTGCAGGGGGATCATTCTCAACTTCTTCTTCTTGAGTTTTCTATATAATAAACGAAATCTGGATTTGTTATCATAATAATGAGAATAATTAGAATATTAAATTAGGTGTCTTCGATTTTTTAATGCATGTACTCAATTGAATGTAAAATTGTACTCAACAAGGAATTGAATTCAAACATTATATACTTCTTGCGTACATTACAAATATATAATGAGTTGTAGAAATAACGTAATTACACCTAATAAAGAAATCTTTTTGTGATTATATACATTGGCTCATTACCTCTTTGTTATAGTACGATGTCCGATAGACATTTTCGAATTTCTGTAGCGAGGCAGCAACCATTTCTTTTCCCCAAGATGTTTCGTAAAACATTTCGAGTTTGTGCCTTGGATCTAGAATTAGAACCGCACAGTAAATCCAGTTACTCTTTAGATAATGTTTCAGTAACTTGTCTTTTGCAGCTGCCAATGCTTCAAGCATGGATTCATCAACCGTGCTAGGATCAGTCATATTCGTCAGATCAGTGATTGATTCTTCTATCTTGTCTAAAAGCATATTGAATCCGTCGACTATCAAAGGGAGGGTGACGTACTTTTCACCGCAAAGAGCATCAGTCAGAAGTTTGAAGTGGCAAAGGTATTCAAAAACCCTTGACAGCAGCAACCACTCGTACTCAGAAATGAGATACTTCTCCAGTTCTGGATTTAGTTTGCACAAAAGAGTTAATGGACGTTGCATTCTCGTCCCAGTCCAAATCATGGAATACGTCGAATTCCATCTAATAGAAATGTCAACATCAGGTTGCAACATCTCCATCCCGATCATCTCACAACAATTTTTCAGCTTAATCTGCCATTGTTCCGACCTCTTCAGAAGTTTGAGAAGATTTCGTAGTTTCACCAAAGGAAACAACATCTCTTTATCATCTTCGATGTTTTCAGCCTCATCTTGTCCTTCAACAGTTCCATCGAAATTGTCTTCATTTCCTCCATCATGAATTTCATCAATTTTTAGTACGCCTAGCATATCTTGGACACTCAGATTTAAGATGTGTGCGTAACATCTGAAGTGCCCATCTTCGGCATCAAAACTTGGTATTAAATAGGACAATTCCCTCATGAAAGTCGTGTTCGCAGCGGCATTATCCAAAGTGATATCTGAAATCTTTTCCCTCAGATCATAAGAGGCAAGAGCATCATGGAAAATTTTTGCGACCTCTAGGCCTGAATGTTGACCATTTGCAGGAAGAAAAAAGATCGTCAGAGAATGCAGTTCCCAATTATCGTTAATGAAATGGCCTGTCACTCCGAAATCGACCGATTAGCAATGGATGTCCAGCCATCAACGGCATATGCAATTTTCGATTGATTTTTTTGTAAAATATCCATAACAATATTCTCCATTTCGTTAAATCGACATTCAGTTAAACATTTGAGCTGCATGCGCATGGGTACGTCTGCCTTTGGATTCAGGTAGTGAAAGAAACTTTGCGTATCATCATCATCGAAAAACGTATACGGGAGGTACTTTTTCGCTACCCAGTCGACTACTTTTTTATTGAAGGTTTCTTGAACAAATACCTAAAATCGAAATCAACTGATAGCAAAGATATCTTAGCCATTCATTGTATCGTTTTATTTTCTGACATTCAACAAATCTTTTTATTAGTTCAAAAATTGTGGCAAACTTTTTGTATATACAGTTTCTGCTAATCAACAGTAATAAACAATTACAAATCAAAAATACATATCTTGTTCAATTTAGTTTTCTTTTAAATCTCGGATTGAGTTAAATTTAAAGAAACACTTTTTTGGAAAAATATGAAAATGTCAAACCTGAAATTTCTTGAGGTCTAATCAAAGAAATCAGCATTTTTCGAATTTGTGGGCAAGATATATCTAAAGAAATACTCATTTGATCGTGGTTCGATTTTTCGTACATTTATAAAATAGTAACACCTTCTATTTGAAACTACAGGTTATGAAATATTGAGCAAAAAAACTTTAAAACAAATTTATGAAGCATAACATTTTCACCGAAAAATCGCTCTTTTCTTTCATAACTTCAAATTTATTATAAATTCTGAAAAATTTTTCACTTTATAGGATTAACTACTAATCACATTTCTTATTAACAAGATATTTTCTCCTGAAAGCATTTTCGTTTTGTTTTTGAAAAACGTGAAAAAAATATTTTTGCACTCAGAAAATTGCTGTTTTTAAGACCTTTTTACGAATAGTGTGTCAAATATAAAATTTCTTTTAAAAAAAAACAATAATGAAAATTGCCTTATTCTTAACCTTTTATACAACGTTCCCCCTTAAACAGCATGAACATTTTTTTCTCCATGAAAGTAAAATAATAGCATATTTATTTGATACAAACTGAAGAACTATTAATTTGGACGTATTCAAACATTTTCAAAAAAGTCTGCATTAGCTCAATTAAAGAAAAACATGTTTTTTACACGCCACCGAGAAATTGTTAATTGAATAACATTTTTTATCTAATTTCTTATTCTTGTTCCCTAAAAAAAACTGTATATACAACAAAACTTCTATAATAATTTTCGAATAAATAGATTTTCCATTTTTTTCCTTCAGCTCAAAACGATTCGATTCATTTTTGTATTTTCCCTCCTCCCTAATGTTTCTTTATCACAGAATATCTCAACTATAAAATAACAGTACTCCTCAATACTGGTTGTTGTTATTTAAGTCTGCTGTGATAATGTTAAATACAGTATTATTTTATATATCAAAATATAATTACTTCTTTCGAGGATGCAGAGCTGGATTGATTATTTGGATATATTTCTGCATACGTCTCTTTATGAAGTTTACGGAGATGCCGCATTAAACCAGTTGTATTACTGTCTTTATTCGATTATGCTGAACACAGTTTGCATCGTGCCATCTTACAGTCATTTTCTCGAAAATATTCGAAAGACTCCTCCAAAGGTTTTGCGTTATGTCGTCTCCTTCTGGTTCGAAACTTTGTGCTTTCTGCAGTTTTTTTCTCTCGGCTGAATTAACAGGTGTACAGAGCATAAGTTGTTTATTTTTTTTTTTTTTTATTATATGCTAGAATTACCGAAAATTCTACATATGATATATTGTAAGTATCTAAGAATATTATAAACATCAGTCTTTTGATAAATTAACAAATCATAAGTTAAAAACCTAAAAACAAATGTCATAATAGATTTATATAATTTATTCTTAATCAAAAATATTTCATTTGTGAAACCTTCCAGTCAGTTCCACATCTGATTCCTCGTTTTCTTCATTGGATTTTTTGCGTGTAGCTCTATTTCCATTTTCTGTAGACATTTTGAGAACTGACATTCAACGAGCACATTGATCGAGTCTTCAGACGATACGATACGAACAAAAACAAAAGAAGTTTGAAAAATTCGGCTCGAAAAATTTGTAAAATTTCAATCGATTTCGAACGATAACGAGAATTTCTCGGCTCGATATGCATCACTAATGTGTATGAGTTACTTAGATCAACAACCTTGCCCATCTTAGCCTCCCTGCCTTGAACAGGAATGCTTCCATCAGAGCAGAACCTTCTAAGGTTCCCTGGTTGAAGGGTTAATTCTCTTTGCGAAGGAAGTTGCTGGCGATGGTACCTCCTACTGGCAGCACTGCTATATTTCTTTCGTCCAGGGTCTTTTTTGGACGTAGCATTCTCAGCCGCACCACTCGAGGTACTAGAAACCTTACAGCTCTCTTTTTGATTTGAAGGTGATTTGACCCCTTCGTTGGCTTCCATCTTCTCGATACGTGAAGTATTCATGCAGGAAGTCATTAAAGACTCCCCTTTATGTGTTTGTTTGGTTTTTGGCATCAAGGGGTTTCATCGCTGCGACTTCCAGGTCGTCGCTATCCGCGGGACTTCTCAGGCCACATCACCACGGCCAGGTCCAAACTCACCTTCTCCTTGGGCAGGGAAATTTAACTCCCCATCGTAAGGAATAATCCAGTTCACGCGTCCCACAGAAGAGGATCCTAAAACTATATATGTAGAGGGAT
>CAKNXH010038314.1:0-16100 GCA_932178445.1 Andricus quercusramuli | reverse complement strand
TCCCAATGGAGCGTTTAACATTGCAGCAAGAGCATGAATTTAAAACGGCAAAAAAATGCCACATTTGTGAAAAGCTTTTTGCGAATGATGACATTAAACATCGCGATCACAACCATTTTACAGGTAAATATCGCGGTCCAAGTCATGAATCTTGTAATATTAACTATAAAGACTCGCATGTGATTCCTGTAGTTTTTCATAACTTATCAGGCTATGATGCCCATTTTTTAATAAAAGACTTAGCTACAAGTTTTGAAGGTAGCGTTCAATTATTACCTATAAACAAAGAGAAATATATATCTTTTACAAAACAAGTAGAAGGCACAAATGTAAAGCTTCGATTTATTGACTCTTTTAGATTTATGCCTAGTAGTCTTGAAAAATTGGCATCATATTTAAATAATGATGAGAAGAAAATTACGAGGCAATATTGCGCAAATGATGATGAATTTAATTTATTGACAAGGAAAGGTATTTTTCCTTATGATTATATTGATAGTTGGGCAAAACTG
Organism: Andricus quercusramuli; assembly: GCA_932178445.1. Lineage (NCBI taxonomy): Eukaryota > Metazoa > Arthropoda > Insecta > Hymenoptera > Cynipidae > Andricus > Andricus quercusramuli. The sequence goes on along the minus strand of CAKNXH010038314.1, from coordinate 15,588 downwards.
CAGCAAAAACAATTGCCAATAAAAGAGGCTTTTTATTCAAAATTAAACGATTCAAATATTTCAGACCAAGATTATCAACATGCTTGTAAAGTATGGAAAACTTTTAATTTAAAAACTATGGGTGAATACTCTGATCTTTATTTAAAAACTGATGTTTTACTTTTGGCCGATATTTTTCAAAATTTTAGAAAAACATGTTTTTCAACGTACACTTTAGATCCATTACACTACTACACAGCACCGGGACTTGCTTTTGATGCAATGTTAAAACATACAGGAATTGAACTCGATTTATTCACAGATGTTGAAATGTTGTTATTTATTGAAAAAGGTATCCGAGGTGGGGTTTCCCAATGCTCTAATAGATATGCAAAGGCAAATAATAGATTTATGGGATTAAATTTCAATCCAAATGAACCAGAGTCTTACATAATGTACTTTGATATTAATAATCAATATGGTGCCGCTATGAGCGAATATTTACCATACAAAGATTTTAAATGGTTTGAAAATTTTGATAATGTACCAAACTTTTTCAATATTCCTGACGATTCACCTGAAGGTTACATCTTAGAGGTAGATTTAGAATATCCCGAAGAGCTTCATGATTTACATAAAGACTTACCTTTATGCCCAGAGCATTTCATACCTCCTATCTCAAAATGCACAATTCCAAAATTAGTACCAAATTTGCTACCAAAGAAAAAATATATAGTTCATTATAGAAATTTGAAAAAATATTTATCCTTGGGAATAAAGCTAACTAAAGTCCATAGAGTATTACAATTTAAACAGAAACCATGGTTAAAAGATTACATTGATCTAAATACAGACTGTAGGAAAAAATCAGTAAATGAGTTTGAGAAAAACTTTTATAAATTAATGAATAATTCAGTTTTTGGTAAAACTATGGAGAATGTTAGAAAGCATAAAGATGTCAGGCTTGTAACCAAATGGGAGGGGCGGTATGGTGCGAAAAATTTAATCGCAAGACCAAATTTGCATAGCCTCACCATATTCGGTGAAGACATGGTAATCGTTGAAATGAATAAAACAAAAATTAATTTCAGTAAACCAATTTATACAGGATTTACAGTTCTTGACATATCAAAAATAATAATTTATGATTTTCATTATGATTATATTCAAAACACATTTGGTAACAATGCAAAATTGTTGTATACAGACACAGACAGCCTAATATATCAATTCACAGTTCCCAACGTCTACGATTATATTAAAAAAGATTCGCACAAATTCGATACATCAGACTATTCACCAAATAATGTCTACGGTATACGTCTTCTAAATAAAAAAGTATTAGGTTTGATGAAGGATGAAAATAATGGAAAAATAATGACTGAATTTATTGGTTTGCGATCCAAATTATATACCTATAAAGTTTTAAGTGAAGATGGGGGGAAAAAAGCAAAAGGGGTTAAAAAGTCAACTTTAAGAACAATAACATTCGATGATTATAAGCAGACTCTAGTTTCTTGCCAAAACCTGGTTCGGACTCAACATTTAATCCGAAGTCGAAAGCATGAGGTACACTCGATTAAACAAGATAAGATTGCTCTCAGCTGGCATGATGATAAGCGAGTGCTGATTCCTGGTTCGACAGATACTCTCCCATGGGGGTATAAAAATAGAGTGCCTGAGCTCATGGATGTTGACAATGATGATAATAATGTACTGTTATTTTAAAATAGAGTTTTATGCAAATGAATGAATGAATGAATGCAGTTTGTAAACTTGAGTGAATAAATGGAAAGTTACATATATTTATTGTTTTTATTTAATAACCTAAAAAGATTGAGATATAGAAAATTATGAGTTATAAATAAAAACACAGCTTTTTATATTCAAATGGATGTAATTTTATTTATTTATGAAAAAATACATCTTTGAACTTACATACTAACTTAAAACTAAAAAAGTTGAAAAAACACTTATTTCTTATACCTGATTCTTAATTATCTCGAGATAACCAATTTTTCAATAAAGTAACATTTTGAAGTGCACAGTAAAATTTTTTTGTGTTTGAATGACGTGAGCATACATTAGTAGATGACTCATCGCATAATATTTTCAATGAAGGACATTCCATATCATGCATATCAATAATTTGAGTTGATTTCTGTGTAACAAACTTTTTAAACAAATTTTTCTTTTCCAAGCCTTTCACATAAATTTTACTAGCATCTTTAAAAATAGTTTCCAAGATTTCTTTCACAAACGTATAAGGTACATCACCAGTATTCCACGGTAGGCCATGAAAATTATATTCCAACCATCGATTCATACATCTATACTTTGATGGGATGCAGCTCCATTCGCAAGGAGGTTGAAACGAAACAGAAAAAGGTACCGCATCATCATTGATTGAAACTATAGCTAATTCTTTCAATATAAATTCATTAACTGGACACCTGAAGCCCTGCACATCCACCACGTATTCCATTTCGTAAGCAACTAAACTGATTCAATCTTCTTACAATAGTTTTATATCAACTTTTTCACCGCACCACTTATTGGTTTATATTCAATTACACGATCATGTAAGATGAGGCAATATGCTGATGTTTGAGCGGGAAAATTTTCACTACTTTCAAATTCCAAACGAACGTCAACAGGACCGTATTTCAATGATTCATTTTGTTTCGAACAATCAATAACAACTAGAGGCGCATACTCTATAAATTCTCCTTTCGATAACAATGGTTGTGGTTCTTTACCATAGTAATTAGCTTGAAAGTTTGTATACATTTCATAAAGTAGAGCATACTGATTTTTGCTAATATTGAGATTTAAATTACCATAAGGATAACTCTGATTATTCAAAAATAGTTTCACAGTAGTTAGGTTGCAATGATCAAACTGGCTAGAGTTTTTATTAGTATTGTTTTTTCTGGTTGTTTGAAAACCTAATACAACAAATCTCGGTTTCTCCAATTGCGTTGATGTTTTTACAGTCCAAACATTGTTTGAAGTCGTTGGAAGTAGAGGATATTCATACAATTCCCAAGTACGAAAACTTATTGGAATAGATGGATCGTTCTCAATATATTTTAGCAGCTGAAATTTTCGCGAATCTGACAATCTAACGCTTGGTAAAAACCATTCTATCTTATTAATTTTAATTTTATACAGCTCATTGGGAGCTGTTTGCAAGATGGAATTTGCATCACTTTTTGATCTTGTCAAAATAAGTTCATGTTTAGCATTAACAATGATTTTGTGATAATCTTCAGCTAAACCAAATATCATGCTAAGAGGTATGGATATATCAAAATAACCAATAGCATTAGTTAATGATTTTGCATCATTATTTATTTCAAGCCAACCAGTATTCTCTACGTAATGTGATTGTCCAGGATTTAAAGATATATGATTTTTCATAAGGCTAGTGAGACCAACATTTTTATTTCTATCAATTTCAATAGCATTGACTTCATATCTTGCTTCTTCAAACAAATGACAGATGGCGTTACAAACTAAAACTGTATTGTCCACTGGAGTTCCATCAGTCTTCACCAATCTTCCCTGCACGTAAAGTGAGCTCTTCCTAGGTAGAAGACAATGATCTTGATTTTGCACAGAAATTCGAATTTCATCACTATTATTGAATGTTGATGAGGCATATGGCTGATGTGCATGTACTTCACAATGAGCGATAGATTCATCAAAAATTATGGGAGTTTCAATGTTTAAAATTTCCTCTTCCATGACAAACAATTAAACGTCGATACACAAAAATACAGAGGCAGGCACAAAAAATCTTGAATCTTTTTATTCTCTTATTTTTGCGAGTGGTGTAACCTTGAGACCCGCTCTCGTCAGCAGCAGCACGTTTTGAGGTGTTAACCCTATGACAGCTCGTTGTCGACTGATGCGTTTGCGGCATGGTAATAAAGTATTATAGCTGAAGCCAACCTTTTTATTAAAAACAATACCCATTATCGTAAAGACTTGATGTGTAGTCTGATTGTTATAATTTCTCCACGAAAATTAACCAAATGTCCGTCTTGATCAACTATACGGAGCGTTATATGATCTATTGTCTGCACGGCGACTGGTAAGTAAATGACATGAAATGGTACTTCCACTATCTTATATCCAGGTGGCACCACAGGAAAAAATTCATGAATAGTATGTACTTTCTGACCATTAATGTATGCACCGGTCGTTATGCTACACTCAATTCTCAAAGAATTCACTTTTATGATTGATACTGGTTGATCAGATTCATAAATCTGTTTAGCTTCTAGTCTGCGTGGAGAAAAACCCAGCAAATGACCGATAGAATCTTTAGGTTCAAAATTTATGTCGTGACTGCAATAAATTTCACTTTTTAAAGTATTATTGTTTGGTTTAATATGAATTTCAATACCCTTTTGTACTAAAACATTCTGTAGATAGCGCTTTATGTCACTTATTTCATAACTTCCTGTAGGTATTTCAATTATTTCTTCATCCACATAAAATTTATTTTCACCAATGTCTACATTAGGTATCGAATTGAAGGTTTGAAATTCAACAAGACCAAGAGCGTAGTTTTTATATGGAGATAATTCAATTGGAGGAAAATACTGACTTTCTAGGATGGAAGTAGATCCCGATAATGTTAGTGTCAATGAATCATCCATGATGACGGCTGGCATTTGACTGACTTGAAATCATTAGTCTCTGCATTTATATAGATTATACATGCTTTTAGAGTATAACTGATTACATAAAAATTTCAGGCATAAATGCCCACACACAAATGTATCATAGTTTTGATACCTTTCATGATTATATTTTACGCTACCAACACCTAGATACTTAAACAGATCCAAAGGTGGCCGGAGATTACCAAAGCTATCAAAATAAATTATTTTATTATTAATCTTTCTATATGCTACCCAATGAGTCCCTAAATTGTTTTTATCATCAAGGTTAACAATAGCACTTTCATATTTACGTGGCCCACCCTCTGGTAATCCATTTCGCATAAAAACACCTCGAAAATTTGTAATTTTTAAAGATTTCGCGAATTTAAGTAAATCTGCATCGGTTAGTGCTCGGTGAGGTAGCGTCACTTTGAGTTTTTTGACTTGCACTGAAGTCCTGCTCCTTGAGTATATGGTTTTAGATAAAATCCCAATCCTTCTTTATATGGTTTCAAATAAAGACCTTTCCCCACGGCAATGACTTCCATTGCTTCATTATGACGTTTGCTTTCTTCAAGCTGTCGTTTTGCAGCATTTGAATCATTGATAGCTTTAGCTATTCCCGCAGCTCCACCAGCTAGTGCTCCAGTAGCACTTAGACCAGCAAAGATGGGTATAAGAAAAGGTAGAAAACCACCCAATTTCTTTGGAACTGGTAAAATGCGAGGTTTCTTTACACTTCTTTTTCCACCAGCTTTTTTTACAGCTGCACGCGCGCCTCTGAGAGCAGATTTAATAACAGTTTGTCCATCATTACTTGGTATCATTGATTTTCTAGCTGCTGTAACGATTTTTTTGAGTGTGGTAGCAGACCTTTTATTTTTAAGACCCATACCAAATTTTGATTTAATTTTCATTACGCTAGTTACTCCCCAAGCAGCAGCCTTTTCACCTATATCTGACTCTCTAGATAATACACGTTTCCAAGCTTTTTCAGCTAATATTCTATCAGCTACGTTTCTTGCCTCAACGTTTTCTCTATTTTGCGAATAAGCGATATCGTGCTCCTTACAAGCAGCGTCAAGAGGATTGATTCCAGGATCACCTCGCGCAAGTCGTTTTGCTAATTTCGTGCCTGGTCCACAATACTGGTATCCAGGAAGATGTAACTCTACTGGAAGTCTGTTGATGATGTTATTCAACAAACCACTGCCACGTCTTGCCTCTTTCAAGGTTCGCTTACGACTAACTCTCAGTTTGTCTCTGTGAATGATCATATCTGTTTGAGAGATACTTTCAGACTAAAGAGTGAACCTATATAAACCTGACATTTATAGCTTTTCAGTCAGTCGCATTCAAAATGCAGTTCGAATCACAAGCTATAAAACTTCCTATCGCGAATTTTGATTCGCTTGTTCAAGATGAGAAAAAAGAGAAACGACATGGAAACTTGCTACCAAACAGTGTACGAGCAATATTTTGTGGACCTTCTAACTGTGGAAAGACAAATGCTTTGTTGGCTCTATTAATACACCCAAATGGATTGAGATTTGAAAATGTTTATGTTTACTCTAAATCTTTAAATCAACCAAAATATAAGTTTCTGGAAAAAGTTCTTCACTCAGTAGATGGCGTTGAGTACTATCCTTTCAATGAGCATGAAGATGTTGTAATACCAAGTGCAGCTAATTCAAATTCAGTGTTTGTGTTTGATGATGTAGCTTGTGAGAAGCAAGATAATATAAAAGCATTTTTTCAATGGGGAGGCACAAGGATGTTGACTGTTTTTATCTGAGCCAGACATATGCTCGTATTCCTAAACATCTTATACGTGATAATGTTAATTTGCTTGTACTGTTTAAACAAGATGAGATGAATCTGAAGCATATATATGATGATCATGTTAATACTGACATGCCTTATTCACAATTCAAACAAATGTGCGTAGCTTGCTGGAATGATGATAAGCATGGATTTGTTGTAATTGATAAGGATAGAAATCTAAATCAAGGTAGATATAGAAAAGGTTTTGACTGTTTTGTTAATCTGGAAAAGCAATATATATGTATGTAATGGTTACATAGAGACAGTCGCACTTTGAACACTGTGGCATTAACATGTCTATACGTGAGGAGCGCTTTCATAATGAAAAAATTATTTTGCGTAAAATTGCTAAAGCTAGTGAAGCGATTCGATGGAAGCATAGATTACTAAAGTTGGGTAAAGAAACAGTTGAGCAGACATTTAATGATACCTTTAGGCCAATCATTACACCGCTTGAGAAAATAGTCAATGGTTTTGAAACTGTTAAAAAAATTGATCCAGTTGAAGATGAAGTCAAGAATAAAGTCAAAAATGAAGTAAAGAGTGAATCTGAAGAAGATTCGCAGCTAGAAGATTATGCTGAAACTTCATTTAAATCAGCTGTGGATACAGATTCAAAAACATCAGAAGTTTCTGAAGAAACAATAGGTACCACTTCATGGAATAGTATTGTGAAAAATTATCTTGAAATGTTAGAAAAAAGAAAAAAGGATCTAGATGTTACATTTGGTGTACGAAAATTAACTAACAATAGATTAATGATTGGTGATTCACCAATAATTTTTGAATCGAACCATATTATTGTGGGTGAAAGCAATTATCCAACAACTAAAGGCTTGTTGGAACTTTTGTTTAAAAAGGATCCAGCAGAAAATTCAATAAGCTTAGATGACTTTGAAAATTATAAAAAAATCATGATTTCAACAAATGCACATAAAAAATTTTATAAGGTTGATGGGACACTTCGTGATAATAGAACTTTGAAGTTTCAGAATTTCATAGCTAAAGCAATAAATGTATCATCACCCTCAAAAACTAATAAACAAAATAAGAAGCGTTTTTCATCAGGTAAGGGTTTAATTCCAAAATATATGATAAGCACAGAGGATAATAAATTAGACTACATTTACTGGGATGATCCAAATGAATTAGTGGATAGGTTACGTTTACTGCTAGCATCTCAAGCAGCTGGAAATCCAAGTCACACAAACGAAATTATATCAATTATTGAAGAACTACGAGAAGCTGGAATTATATATTAATGAGTGTTTTGTCAAGATTTTCATCATTTACAAGATGAGCATTGACGTATTCGGACGTCATACTAACATAAGCGAACAGAGAGTACAAGTCGTGGTCCTCCTGGATTTGGCTTTAAAGTCACATCTGAAGGAGATTATGATATGAATAATAAAAGGTTGTGTAAAGTGGCTGATGCTCAAGAGCAGAATGATGCCGTTAATCTGAATATGATGCAACATATGATACAGCGTGAATTTCAGACTATCTACGATGTTATAGCTTCCTTGCGAACTGAAGTAGTCAACAATAATATGATGGTTAAGACTTTGGAAAATTCTACAGATAAACTTTTCAAAAATGTGAAAATTGATGTTGAATCAATTCAAAAACTAGTGTATCGAAATGCAGAGCTCATTAGTCAAGTAGACACTAGACTGAATGCACTCAAAAATGGACGTTGAGAAGCAGCAGTTGGTGAAGGAGCTGCATAAGCCAGCTAGAAGAAGTTATCAACGTCGACATTTTGACATCCGTGGCATTGATGAGACATGGCAAGCTGATCTGGTTGAAATGCAGCCGTACGAGAGAGTAAACAAAGGATACAAATACATCTTAACTGTAATTGACATATTTTCAAAATTTGCTTGGGCTGTTCCTGTTAAATCCAAGAAGGGTGAAGATGTAGCTGCAGCCATGGAATCTGTACTTGATAAAGGACGCGTACCAAAAAATTTACATGTTGATAGAGGTAAAGAATTTTACAACTCACATTTTGAAAATATTATGAAGCAATATACAATAAATTTGTACTCGACATTTAGTAATTTGAAAGCATCAATTTGTGAGCGATTTAATCGTACCTTGAAAAACAAAATGTGGATGCAATTTAGCTTGCAGGGTAATTATAAGTGGATAGATATTTTGAAAGATTTAATGTTGTCCTACAACGATACCAAACATCAGACTATTAGAATGAAACCAAAAGATGTTATTAAGCAAAATGAGAAAAAATTGTTGTTTGATTTATACAAAAATTTCAATGTGAAACAAGCAGTTAAAGAAGCTAAATTTAAAGTTGGAGATAAAGTACGTATAAGTAAATTTAAGCATATTTTTGAGAAAGGATATACACCGAATTGGACAACTGAAATATTTACCATAAGTCATGTTAAGAATACTGAACCAGTGACGTACATGCTTAAAGATTATCAAGATGAAGCTATTGCAGGTAGTTTTTATGAACAAGAACTTGGCAGAGTTAGAAATCCAGACATTTATCTTGTGGAAAAGGTACTGAAAAAACGTGAAAATGAGCTGTTTGTAAAATGGCTAGGTTTTGATGATTCTCACAATAGTTGGATAGGAAAGTCTAGTTTATAAGTATCTTTTGTATTAATAATAAGTTTTTTTTTCTGAATAAAGTTAATTATTTTCAAACATATATATCTTTTTACTTACACATCTACCTACCCTTAATCTAGTAAATGAAAAAGGCGAATTTCGTTTAAATTATAACTTTTTTATTCAGATTCTCATACTATTAAATACATTGAAATTTTAATGTATAAAGGTACCATTCACACATCTGAGTTCTGCTAATTTCTGAATCACTTCTTCACACACATTCTGATTGTGGAAAGTAATCATTTCAAGAAATAGACTTTCGAATCGCATGAGATTAGTAAATACCAGTTTTTTCATTGCCTTATTCTTTAAACTAACATAATTTTTTTGTATATAAGATTTGACACTTTTCACATAAGGTGATTTCACATTACACCAAACACCTTCAGCAATGGTTTTAATGATAACATCCTTCGTACATTGGAATGGCATAACACTCTGTTCTAGAAGATACCGGTTGATGCAAGGAGTGACTTCCTGGAGAACAGCAAACGTTGTTTCTTGTAGTATAAACGGGTAATATTTTCTGGTTTCAACTTCAGTTTCTTGAATTTGCTCCAAAGCCACTATGTAATCGCCATAAGATATAGTCATGTGTATACGGAAATTTCCACAGTCGATGCATTGTTGCTTCTCTTGAGCATCAAAGTACATTGAAATGATGTTGAAATAACTTTTGAACAATTTCCACTCATCAAGATTTAAGGTTATGCTTGCATGAGGATGACTAGCTAACAGTTTCACCGATGATGCTAACCTTCCATAAAAAAAAGTGATATTATGATATCCTGGTACTTACCAAAAGTAAGGGTGCCTTATGGGATGTTCAGATATTACTTATTAACATTTAGCAAGACTTTCAATAAATGAAAGCATGACACCCTTAACACCTGCAATAATGGTTGTCTAAGGAAGATTCAATAGAATACTTTAATAAGTTTCTTTGAATATTTATACTGTGTTATACTAAAAATACACTAATATTATGATTTTGATAATTAAAAATGAGAAAAATTTCCATATTTTAATGGCTTTTATACAGCAGAACTTTATTGACTAACTCTCACTTTTCTTTGTAAGTTTCTCATTAAGATCTTTTAATTTAAAGTAATGTTTACAAATAAGATTATTATTAATCAAAAACTAGATTTTATTGATTATTATTGTTTTGCAGTGAGCTTTATTGTAACAAGAAACAAATTTTTGGTGTTGTAAAAATTATCCTTGATATTTCAGAAATATTTAATCTTTAATTAATAAATTTTCGAATTATTCAGAGAGAATCTCTAAAATTACAAAAATGCCAACGCAAGTTAGAGATAAAACAATAAAATAGATGCATTTACTGAGTACTATGTCACTGTCATAATTGCGTTTTCAAAAGTGGGGGAAATATTTCAAGGGCCAGTTTTAGAAGAATTTTTCCAACATGTGTTTTTTACGACTGTAGACTGTCTCTTGACTAGGAAGGGGTGTACAGCTAAAGAGGTTGGACTATACTGTACTTGAGTTCTTGGAAAAATGCGTACAAACCAATATTTGTCATTTTCAAAGGGAGTTTTCATTCGTCTATTTTTTCCTGTTTTAAAATGATTTCAGTGTTCAGTGTGGCCCGGTACGGTTCAGTTGCTCTAAACTCTAGACGGGAATTTTAAAGTATCAAAATAACAAAATTGTAAGAAGTGTGTGCAAAATAAAAAATTATAAAAAGATTCCGTAGTTTTATAAAGTGAACTTTCATTTCAAATTTATAAGGGAGTTAATGTTTGCCTTTCATAATGGAATATAGTACATAACAACAGAAGGATAAGTATTTTTCTTCTTCATGGTTTTCTCCTTGTGTGAAACTGAAATTTTTTTTTCTTTAGAAATTTTAACATGTTTTCATGATTTCGCGGGAATTTGACAAAATGAGGGGCAAAGAAATAGTTAATATGTGAAATTGTTACATATAAAGAGAGAGGACATCAATGAAATCAATTTTGAATGAGACCTTTAGAGAGATAACAAAGCCTTTGATACTTTTATCGAATTTATATATGAAACATTGGAACTTAATGTTAATTCAATTTTTCAGTTAATTGGAAATAAAAAAATAAAAAAATAAAAATAAATAAAAATTATTAAAGTACAAAAATGATTTTGAAATATTAAGGATTGACACCTAAACCGAAAATTGAATGTTAAATTCTCATCCAAAAATTAAAAAATGAAAAATAATGTGAATAACAGTACGATAAGACATTTCAGTCTCATATATACATACATTATTAATATAAAGCATATGATAGAAATAAGTTTTCGTAGTATCCTATTAAAATATACCCTGATGAGGAGATTTAAATAATCTCGAAACATGTTGGTTCCAAAAGTAGTATAAAAAAGACGGAGAAAGAGAAAGGAAATTTGAGTGAGGATGGCTTGGTTGTCTCTTTTCCAATTCTCTCCCTCTTTTTTCATCTTGTTATATACTTGTCTCTAACGAGCCGATCAAAACGTTGTTTGGAAACATATTTGAGGCCTTTCTATGCAATTCTTTTTGCATATTTTGAACTTTTCGAATATGTTTTTTCAAAATAACTGCTTTTTGGATTCATAATGTTTCTGAGCCTTTTTGTTCAAAAATAGAATTTTTGCACAGATTGACTTGATGATATTGTGTTTCTAAAATTTTACTCACAAAATCTTTTTTAAATTCAGCACCCACGATAATTTGCTTTGTGAATGATGAATTCAGATTGTATGTAGTTGAATGTAACATTTGATTTCGAGGAGAATAAGACATGATGATGTTGATGACACTGTGATCTTTCAGTTACTGAGCGATAAGTAGAAAACTGTACACTTTACATATTTTTTTCCACAAATTCAATGGAATTGCATTTGCCACGCAAATACACCATGCCAAGATGTTGATCTTCACAAGCTTTCTTCGTGTGCATGAACAATGTTTCATCCTCTTCGAACAGTTTAGCGATTCTTTGAGGTAGAAAAACTGAGAATTTGTTTTCCATGATTACGAACGTTCTCATCCCATATTTTGTTTTAGCTTGCTTGATATCTGTGATTTCGTATTTTTTGTTAATTTCTAAATCTGTCAGCTTAATTGATGGAAGAAAGTCTTCATTAAGGGCGATTTTGTTTAATTTGGAGAAATCCATATTTTTTGACTGCTTGTTATCTTCAAGATTTACGGTTTTCAAATTTCTTGTAAGCTTTCGAATATCTGATTGTAGATGAATCAGTTCTTTGAGTTCTTGAATATTTTTCAGAAATAGATCTATACGAATTTTCAGATCGTACCACCGTCCCACACTTCTTGAAATCCAACTACGGACTGGTGGAAGAAGAGAATTTTCTCGCTTTTATAATATTTTCCCTCTCCTCTAATTTTTTTTTAGAAAGTTGACATCATTTCTACGAATGATGCAATTCTATGAAAACGTTTCAGAACGTAATGTAATGTGTCATTAAAACCATAAATAATCTTGAAATTTTTACACGAAATGCTTAATTAAAATGATGAATAACCTTGAAGTTGTTTACAGAAACCTGAGATTGGAATTTTAAGAACTGTTTACACCAAACGTGTTATTTAAAAAATCAAAAGACAGGCTCCCATGATTATCACGTATTTATAAAATGTTTAAATCATTCGTTTGTCGGCAACATTAAAGGCAATACTGCCAAGGGATTTGTTATTAGAAAAATATCAAAGAGATGACGTCATATGAATGACACATTATACTTCTGGAATGTATTTATTGAAGACTGAGCAACGTTACACCTACGTTTGTTGTCCAATTCTATGAAAAATATATAACGTTAACAATTCGTTTGTTGGCAAATATCAAAGGGTGAGCCGCTAAGGAATTTTTTATTGAAAAATCAAACTCGCTTCTTAGAAAAATGATTCTTAAATTTGAAAAACAACATTCCATTGCAATTATCACATCCTCTGAAATGTAACAGCGGATATTACGTCATCATTCAGTTATCAATTCAAATATTCCCCCCCCCCATGTCAATCACGAACCTTCTAAATTTAACATGAACCACGGTTTTCTTAGCATGGAACAGAACCATGTCGGTAACATGTCGGTAACAGGAATCTTGAGTTAGAACTCCCCCTGCCTATCTACTGTCGGGTTAGTATACTAAGGGACAGAAGCGAAACTTTCTGAAAACACATCCAGCCTCGCTTCCTTATTGCTTTGGGAATCGAACCCACGCCAGTGTGGCTGCCAAGGCTGCAGTGTTGGAAAATAAGACAACCACGATGCCGTCTGAGCCACGATGACTCCCTACAATCCTACATCAATGGCTCTCTGTGCTAAAATCGGGGAAATTATTATTAATGGTCTCACGTTTTCAATCAAATGTGTAATATTATAGTTCTATTCATAATTTATCATTATTTTCGATGCTTTCAAACTATAATATATTTTTTTTAATTTTAACCCTTGAGCATTAGAAGCGTTTAGAATAGTTTTTGGTCATCTGGTTGCATGGTGAAAACCTTCATTTAGTAATTATTGCGCAAACAACGAAGCTGACATTTTTCAACTTCTAACGCGTTCAATTAAAATGATTTTAGTTTTAATTTAATCATTTTTAAATGTTCTTTTTGAAACGATTGTGAAATTTCCGGTTGTTTGATTACAGCATTTTTCTCATATTCCGAACGATTTTAATTTCAATCTGAAATTTTGTGATTCATTACTGATGTGTGCTGCAATTTCCGGTTTATAATTGTTTCATTTTCAACTTTTCAATTTTTTGAATAATTATATAATGTGTGATATGTCTGCACAAAAAGTTTGTATTCGAAAAGCATAATTATTTTATGCTTAAAATAATTACAAAAAATGTACGAAAATAAAACACATTTAAAACATTCAAAATATCAAAAATAAATCATTTGAGAAAAAGGAGCATATGTAAGCGTTAATTAAATTGATTGTCAAATAATTAATAGTTTATTCAACATCTATATAATCATAATAAGATAAGCATGTGTAAGTCGTATGACTTTTTTCATTTTTGTAGAAAAGTCCAGGGATTTTTGATACGCGGAAAAACAGGGAAGAAAGAAAAACTACTGCTTAGTTTATATTACTTTAATTGCTTCTCAAGAAGAATTCAGAACTTTTCAGCGACCAGTGGTTGATTATAAATTACAATAATAATAATACAGCAATATGCATAGCAATGTATGGCAAGATCATTGGTCAATAAATACTTCTCTCGTCTTTTTAAATACTAAACTCGCCGAACAATCACGCACTTAACCCTATTTACATAAGGAGGAGTATCTCAGATCTCAAATCTCAAAAACGTTTTTATACACTAATTACCTATAATCATCACTTTTCATTTGATCTTCTTTTCGAGAAAAAACTTATTAACCTAAAGTTGGATTTTTACAAAGGACCACGATATCACCTTAGGAAAATAGGGTTAACTTATAATTAAATACAATTTCAGTCGGATCCTAATTCGAATTGCATTTATAATTTATAATTTAGATATAATTATAATTTTTGGGTTCGAATTTCAATCTCTTTCATTTTCCTAATGACATATTCTCACAATATTTCTTGAAAATTGATTTATAATTGATAATGAAAAAACTTGGAGTATTTGGCAAAATCCTAGCCTTGAAGTACATTCATTGCAATTGTTAGAAAAGTGTAAACATATTTTCAAAGCTACACTGTTAAAAATGTAATGCAAAAGCATGTGAAGCAATCATCATATACAATTATATCTCATTTCTAAAACCAGTTGGATCGATAATTCAAATAGTAAAGTGTCTAAGTTTTCAAGCAAATGTGTTCGAAATTTCATACATTTTTATCATAAATCCAACTGACTTATTGGAAAATTCAAACACTCTTGTGTATGAATTTTCAAACATATTTGTTTGAAATTCAAATAAACGTATTGTAAATTCCATACATTTTTACACTAATTCCAACCAATTTATTTAAAAATACAAGCACATATGTACGCAAATATTCAAACCCATTTGCTTGAATATTCCATACATTTATATATCAATTCGAACTAATTTACTTGGAAATTGAAACACTTACGTGTGTACTTGAAAATTACTGTAAAAAATTTCACTATAATTTACTCACTATTTCTTTTCATACCTCTAAATAATAAGAGAGTGCAATAATAATTGTAATAAGAGACAAAAGATTTATTCGCTCAACAAAAGGGAAACCAGAGTAACGATAGTGAGCAACTGTCGATTTCTTATTCACTATCACTACGAAGTCTCTTTCGAGAATAAGTTTCATAGCCATCTAGCGTTAGTTTTCTGAACTTCAACCCATTTTTTAAGTAAATAAGTATTAAAGGGCCTAGCCGGTTAAGCATGTAAAATCTGCCCCCGCACCTATCAAGTTCAAATTTACGTCATAGTTTCATGCCCATGTGAAGTATAATTTCC
>CAKNXH010038300.1:0-19086 GCA_932178445.1 Andricus quercusramuli | reverse complement strand
CGTTGGAAAGGGGTAGGGGTTTGAACGACATTATTTCTGTAACCAGTTTCAGGGGTGCCAAAAACTTACTGGACTCTCAAGCCTGTTGTACTTACTAAATTTCAAAAGCCATTTTCTCAGAAACTATCAATCTGTGAGGAAAAGTGTGCAGAATCAAAAATGTATATTTTGATTGGACCCACAACTTTCGTTTGAAAACTTTTACGAAATTTTGTTTATTTAACGAGATAAATTCGAAAAACCATGACTTTATAGGATTTCCATGGTTTCCACCATGAAAATTAAATTTGCGGGTATTTACAATAAGTATTTGTAAGGTATGTGTACTCTCTAAATCTGAATCAGCGAAAACTTCGCTGTTTTTAGCAGTGAACGAAACTATCACTGCGAAATCAGCTAGTTTCGCTGAAGAATCAGTGAGTTACGCTGGCAAATCAGTGAAATGTGCGCTTGCGAAAAATAGTGAGAAAGTTCGTCAGTGCTACCTACACAAATTTTTGCGTATATTTGAGAAAATTCTCTTATTAATTGCTTCAGAGCTATACAAATTTTGTTTACACGATTTAGCTCATTCTCGAGGCATTCGAGAATATTTTTATTGGACCGTGAACGTAATGCATTGTTGAAAAATTTGAAGAAATGACAGTTAACACGGATTTTAGTTTTAAGCAGTGGCCGCAGTGGTAGATGCATTTGGCTCGCTCTGGCCGTGGTAAACGTTAGCAGACGTTTAGTACACTTTTATGGTTATAATTATCGTGATATTATTTCGTGGTAGCAGAAGCAAGGAACAGTTATAATTCGAGTTATTTTTCTGCTTGATTTCGAAGACAGAGGTAAGATATGTTCATATTTATCGCTTGCGTGCCACGCCGTCTGCGTGAATATAACCTCTATCGCAACTTATGCCTACATATTTCGATTTGTGCTACAACTTTCACACACGTAAACTAGTTTATATCGATCAAAAATCTGCAGGTTCTGGAACAAAAATTAAATATAGAAATAGAGGTACGGACCCTCTTAATCTCCACTCATGCAATAATTTTCGTGAATTTTGAAAACTCAAGAAAAACAAGTTGTACAAAATTCACCGTGGGCCCAGCTTCAACAATGTATGATACATTTCTCTTAAAAAATGTCTGACAGATTAAAAAAAAAATTTTCTTTCAGGTTATTGCACTTTATATTCAAATATATTTTAAATAAGATATGGATCCACTGCACGAAGGACTATCGGGAAAACAACTAGCAAGAGAGTTGCAAAAAATTGACGTACCTGACGAGATGTTAGCAATTTTAGAAGGTGAAGGGAATTTCAGTAAAGTTTAATACTTTTGATTCGTTTTGTTCACATCAAATTTGAGAATTTATACGTATATTTTACACATGGTTATATTTTTCGCGCTCTTTTCGCGATGCAATAGATAAAAATCGTGGAAAATTCAACCATTTTGTTAGAAAGTCATCCTTTTTGGTTGAAAGTTTAACTGAAATCTATTAGTTTAAAACTCAGCAATTTAAAAAAATTAGTCTTTTTAGTTTAAATATTTCATCTGATTTAGTAGAAATTCAACCTTTTTTGATGAAAATGAAACTATTTGGTTGAAAATTAATCTTCGTTGGTAGAGGCTTCAACTATTCTGGTTTCAATCCGGTTTGGTTGAAATATCTACTATTACATTATTCGTTAAAAATTCATCTTTTTTGGTTAAAAATGATCTACTTGGTTGACGATCGAACCACTTGTTGCAAAAATATTTTTTGTGTGAAAAATTTGACATTTTAGTTGAAAATTAATCTCTCTGGTTGAAAGTTTTACTATTTTGTGGACAAATTTTTTTAATTCAAAATTCAACTACTTGGGTAAAAGTTGAACTCGTTTATTAGACATTAATTTTCTGGATAGAAGGATTATATTTTTGGTTAAAAATTAAATGATTTATTGTTAATTCGTTTTGAAATTAATTTCTTTTACTGAAAATTTACTGTTCAATTATCTTCTGAAAAAATGTTCTTTTTGGCTCGAAAATTCAACTATTTGTTTAAAAGTTCATGCATTTTGCAGAAAAATCATCTTCTTCTGTAGAAAATTAATTTTCTTGGTTGGAAATTCGTCTTTTAAGTTCTAAAATTTATCTCTTTTCGTAAAAGTTTAATCTTTTTTAGGTGGAACACCAACTATTACATTTTTTGTTAAGAATTAGTTTTTTTGTTGAAAATACAACTGTTATCTGGAAAATTTGAGCATTTGGTGAAAAATGCAACTATTTTATTGAGAATTTAATCACTTTGTTGCAAATTTAAGTATTTTGTTAAAAAGTAATCTTTCTTGGTGAAAAATTCAGCTGTTGTTGAACATTTATCTATTTCGACGGAAAATTCGTTCTTTTGCATTGAAAATTCACCTTTTTCGGTTGAAAACTCGAATTTATTCTAAAAAATTCAAGTATCTGATTAAAGATTCAACTGCTTTGTTTGAAAATTTGACCCTTTTGTTGAAAATTGAGCTTTGTTAGTTCAAAATTCAACTATTTGGTCAAAAGTTCAACTAATTTGTTGAAAATTTCATTATTTTGTTGAAAATTTACCTAATTTGTTAAAAATTAATCTTGTTTCTTACAAACTTCAACTGTTTTCTTGAAAATTTATGCTTTTGTATTGATAATTTATCTTGCGTGGTGAAAAAGTTATCTTCTTTTATTGAAGTAAATAAATAAATTGGAATTTTTTCTATTTTGACCTGAAATTGTTTTACTCTGTTTATAAAATATTGCAAGTTAAAAATGTTACAAGATTGAAATGATGGTCTATCAATGTTAATGGTCAAGGAAAATGAAAAATTGGCCAGGAAAAAGTCGGGAATTTCGAAAATGAAGTTTTTCGGCCATACTATTATTGTCGAATGTTTTGAAAGTGCATTGGGCGACAGAGTCTAGATTACATACATGCTCTGTAATGACTCATAACTAATTATAATAAACAGAATACTGGGTAATTAATTTTCAGGAGTATTACTATGATGAACAAACAAGGCAAGGTTTTATTGAATTTCGATTACGGAATGTTCGAAAGAAGCTGTGCCCATCAAGAAAAAATACAAACGAAGTCTGATGAACCTTACAAGGACAACACTAATTTGAATGAGCTCTTATCTAAGGAAAAACTGTATCCAATGGTTTGTCAACTTATTATTTTGAAATAATAAGTTTAAAGCTGTCAACCGCTTATTTTCGAGTTTCAAATTTTATATGTTGAAATAAAATTACAACATGCTTCAAGTATGAAAATAGTCCTCTTTTACCCCCATAATTTTATTTACTCATTAATTTTAAAAAACTGAATGCGCTGATGAAATGAGTGCGAAACACTGATTTCATCAGCGAGTGATCGCTGATTAAACCCGTGCGACTTAGCTGCTTGAACCAGCGAATTACTGTGTCGCTGATTCAAACAGTGAATATTCGCTGATTCGCAGTGGTATACTTATAGCTGACTAAATCAGCGTATATGCGCTGCCAATCAGCGAATTTTCGCTGATTCAGATTTAGAGAGTAGATAAAATGTTATTTTGTTTGTTTTTGATTTGTTGAATTTTAAGTGTGATATGTTTCACAATTAACTTTTGCGGGTAATTATTAAGAAAAAGGATATTCCTAACAATATTTAAATTATTTTTGTGAAAAGAAACGTGGGACAAACCTAGAGAGCTCTGTCAACTAAGTTTTTGATTACTGCAATTTTGTTTTGAAAAGGATGAGCCGAAAAGAAATTTAAAATTCTAAAATTCTAATTTAAAATTCTATTCCATACATTAAGAGAAAGAATGTATTTTCAGAAAAAGATATAAGATGGACTGATATAAATTCCGGAGACACAGTTCTTGCCAGATGTTATGGTTTGATAAAGATTTATAAGGATGGCTATCCTTTGAAATCCCAAGAAATTTTTAGAACAAAACTTTAATTTGATACTTAAAGACTCCATTAGAACTTCAAAATACAACATCAAAAATAGCTGGGAATTCAAAGAAATTATTATTCAAAAAACTTTTCCTGATGACCATGTAATGATTATTATGTGTTCCTCTAGCAAAGTTGCAGGCAGTTATCAATGCTTTCAACAGTTTTCATCCAAAACTTCAATTTACCCATGAAATAGAGAAAAATAATAAAATCAGTTTTTGGACATAGAAGTAATTGAAGGTCAGGATGGTAATATTATTACCAATTGGTATACGAAAAGTACATATTCAGGTAGAATTTGTAATTTCTTTTTGGCTCATCCTTTCCAAAACAAAATTGCAGTAATCAAAAACTTAGTTGACAGAGCTGTAGGTTCGTCTCAGATTTCATGTTAAAAAAAGAATTTGAATATTGTTAGGAATATCCTTTTTCTTAATAATTATCCACAAAAGTTAATTGAGAAACATATTACAATTGGAATTTAACAAATCAACAACAAACAAAATAACCTTTCATCTACAGATAATCAGAAAGAATTAAGAGAATATAGTTCTTTTAATAATTTTATTCTCCCGTTTTTTGGTCAAATTTCGAAAACTATTGAATTTATGTTGAAAAATATTCATACCATGCTTTATGTTAAAAAACAAAATAAGTTGTATTTCAATTTGAAAACTGATTTGGATAAATTAAACAAAAGTTATTCCAGTATGATTGATTAAATTTAGCAATAGGTTTTCATGAATCTTGACTTTCTCTTATTTCTGATGTGTTTATAACGGATTTACTGTTTCCACCTGCTCTAATCTTTTTTACCTTGATAAGGGTATTGTGTGAGCCACCGAAACGTTGGTAAATATTATAAATGCTTTCATATTGTGATTTGATAAAAATAAAAATAAAAAAGACGAAAGAAATAAAAAAGAGAAGGAAGGGGATTTGGTTGGTTACCTTGTAATTTTTGGTTCCTCTTTTTTATTTTTGTCCAGAGAAACAAATTTTTTTTGTTCTTAGGAATTGCAATAGATTTTGTGGTGGTTGTCCAAATTTGATCGTTGGATTCTTGTTTTATTTTCAGGAATTCTATACATTATATAGACTACACATCTTATATTAAAATTGATGAAACAAAAAAAATTTAATCTTTTGAAATTTTTAGAGACAGTAACTGAAAATTACAACATTGTGACAGAATTTTCTGAAACATGTGACTAAAGCTTTATGCAGTTACCGTTGCTGAAATTTCTGTTCCTGACACTGGCCAGCTATCGGATATCAAAGAACTAAAAAGGAACCCTCAAAAAGTGTTCTATCGGAGTCTCAGTTCCAAAGGAAGCCAACTTTTACTTCGAGTCCGCAACATTACCGAACCCCCAGTTTTTTCTGTGAATGATTAGGCACGATTAAGGGAACCAACATGACTCGCCTCATGTATAAATGGCATTATATTTTACGGTTAATTATCGTGACTGCAATAATGAGGACACAATAAAGTGCTTATAAATTTGTGAGCCAGCACTGCAGTTCAAGGCGAGATCCATATTCAACGTGCGAGTACTAACGATAAAACCGTTAAGCCTTTTTTCGGATACTATTCAGAAAGATTTAATCAGCGATAAGCTAGCGACCATCAATTTCAGGAGGGAATCGCGCAGAGAGACCATGCAATACCCGCAGCATTAAAAGCACCTGGCGCCATAATCAGAATAAAAAAATGCAAAAAAAAGGAATTAAGCAACCCTGTGTTGAGCCATCTGACAGACCGCAAAGAAGCGTGTTCCACCATGCAAAAGTACATTTGAAGGAAATTATCTATTCAAATTTCTAAATCAGTTCTATCTGTTTAGTTTGATTTTATACGATTCTTTTTGTTACATTTATTTTAGATTAGATTAAATCTAATGAACGCTAAAAACTACGGTTGGTAACAGGGTTGAGGGGAGGGGGTCAGTTTTACGAAGTATTCCTCTCTTTTCCCCCCTTTGTTACCCTTTCCTCTTTTTTCTCTTAAATGCGAACTAAATTAATCGAGATCAATACAAAAATCCAAGTATTTTTGGTTAAGAGTTCATTTTTTGGTTGGAAAGTCTACTATTATATTTTTGGTTTGTATTCGTGTCGTTTGTTTAGAAATGCTACTATTTGGTTGAAAATTTGATAATTTTGTTTAAAATTCGTTTCATTTTTGGTAAACAAGAATATTTTTTAACTGACAATTTAACTATTGACCGAATCCATTTCAAATCAGGCAGGTTCTACACTTGATGTTGCAGAATCTCTCGGGGACAAAATATGTTGTTTTTTAGAGGAAATTAGATGATACGTATTTTTGGGATTTGTGAAAAAAATTTTTTTTACAGAGTTATACGTATTTGAATTTTTGGCTTTGTTTCTCAAAAAACCCACACTTATATTTTTTGCCAATTTTTTGTTGAATTTGTACTAACATAAGGAAAATACCCTGTGAGTTTAATGCGGGCTAAATAACTTTTGTCGGCAGGAGAATTTTTTTTTCATAAAATCTAATTTTCGCATTTTTCTTGAAAACAACAACAGATACAAAAAAATGTGAGGAAATAGTTTGCACATTTAAAAAAGTTCTATGAAAAGTTCTCTTACGCATTTATGACATCTTGTTCCATTTCCGAGAAAAATGAAAAAAATTCAATTTTCATAGACAAAAAATTGTCTTCAAAACTGGTTTATGGAAATACCAACCATTTGTGTTAAATGTTAAAAAAATATATACGTTCATATGAGGAAAACTCCATGTTAGTTTTACGTAGGCTGAACAATTTTTATCATCCGAAAATTATTTTTCATAAATTCGAATTTTGAAATTTTTTGCTGAAACAATCCAAGTTAGAAAATGAATGCCAATACAAGAAATTTTTTGACTGAAAATTTTTTATCTTCAATATATTTAAATATATTTCACATTTATCCAGATATTTTTTAACAATGTATAAAATCTTTATCTGAATCTCAGTTTAAAAAATAAATAAATGCTATCTGGATTAATATTTAACAAAAATGGTGGGTATTTCCATAAGCCAGGAATGAAGACAATTTTTTGATTATGAAAATTGAATTTTTTCATTTTTCTCGGAAATAAAACAAGATGTCATAAATGCGTAAGAGAACTTTTTGTAGAACTTTTGTAAATGTGCAAACTATTTTCTCAAATTTTTTTTGTATCTGTTGTTGTTTTCAAGAAAAATGCGAAAATTCGATTTTTGGAAACAAAATTCTCCTGCCCACAAAAGTTATTTAGCCCGCATTAAACAAACAGGGTATTTTTCTTATGATGGTACAAATTTAACAAAAAATTGGCAAAAAATATAAGTGTGGGATTTTTGAGAAACTCAACTTTTAACATTTTCAGAAAAGAAATCGTAAATATCTGAATTAGGTCAAAAGTTATACGAGTTTAAAGACAAAATTGGTGTTTTTTTGAAAAACAAAGCCAAAAATTCAAATACGCATAACTCTGTAAAAAAAATTTTTTTTCACAAATCGCAAAAATACGTATCGTCTAATTTCCTCTAAAAAACAACATATTTTGTCCCCGAGAGATTCTGCAACATCAAGTGTAGAACCTGCCTGATTTGAAATGAATTCGGTCTATTCCATTTTTGGTAGAAAATAAACTTTTTTGTTAACAATTTTCTTGTTTCAAGAATCATCTCTTTGGTTGAAAATTTAATTATTATGTTGAAAACTTGTTTAATTTTTGGTCGAAAATTAGTTTTTTAACTGAAAATTTGATATTTCGATTTTTTGTTCACAATTTATATTTTTTCAGTAAAAATTCAACTATTCGGTTAAAAAATTTTCTTTTGTAGTTGATAATGTATATATTTTCCAAAAAATTTGTCTTTTTTGGTAGTGAATTAATCTTCTTGTTTAAAAAATCATCGTTTTGGTTAAATATTTAGCTAATTGGTTAAATGTTGAACTGTTTTGTTGAAAATCCATTTTTTTAAGATTAATCATTTTAGTTGAGAATTAACAAATCATTTTTTTAATGAAAATGCAAATGGTTGAAAGTTAATCTGTTTGAGTTGAGAATTCATTTGATTGAAAATTCGTCTTTTTCTTGAAAAGTCATATTTCCGGATCTTTTTAGCTTCAAAATTCAAGAATTTTATTGAAAATGCATGTATTTTGTTGAAAAGACGTCTCTTTTGGTAGAAGATTAATCTTCTTGGTGGAAATATATCTTTTTGGTTGAAAATTCATCTATTTGGTTAAAACATGAACTACTTCGCTTGAAATTAATTTTTGTCATTAACATCTTTGATTGAAAATTTAACTATTTTGTTGAAAATTCGTCTTTTTGGGTAGAAAATTATTCTTATCTATGTAAAAATTTAACTATGTTGTTGAAAATTCAATTTTTTTCGTGAAAATCTAACTACTTTGTTGAGGTAATCATTTCTGGTCTAAAATTCAACTGTTTCGTTGTAAATTTGTCATTTTTTATTGAAAATTCATCTACATACTAGAAAAGTCACCTTTAATGGTTTAAAAGTAATTTTTGTCTTGAAAGTTCAACTTTATTCTAATCCATTGGATTGAAAATTAACTTTTTTTGTTGAAAATTCACTTGTCTTCGAATGAATTCGACTATTTGGCTACAATATTTAACTATTTGATTAAAAGTTCGTCTTTTTCTTGAAAATTTGATTATAGCAGACTTCTTCAATTTTAAGTTAATATCTTTCAAACTTCAAAATTCTAGCAATTAAAATTTAAAGTTATTAAAATGATACTGAATTCTGTGAGCTACTTCAAAGAAATTTTTAAATCATTTAACTCAAGTAAATTCTAATAAACGAAAGAGAATTCAAGTGCTTCCTTATAAATACATGTTCAATTCGAGTAACAGTAATTAAAATTTCAGTCAATTCAAGGACATTTTCAAGTCAATTCAACTGAAATTAATTTACGAAGAATTAATGCGAACTGAAATAAATGTCAGATCAATTTAAGTCAATTTAACTGATTTCTTATTAATGCAAACTGAAGTCAAGTGAATTTAACTAAACTTGAATCTTAATCTGCGTATATTTGACGAAAAGATATGCTTTAAATTTTTTTTAAATCATTCATTGTTTATATTAAAAAGAATTGCAAATAAAAAAATCGAAATCATCACTTCTTTTTATTCTAACAAAATTTATAAGGATATGACTGATTAATTTGTTACATAAATAATATAAAAAAATTCTTGATTAGACTCTAATTCAACAGAAAAACGTTTAAATTCTCAAAAATATTTGATCAGTAGATATTTTGTAGTTCACTTGGTTAAAATCATGAATACTACACATTAAAAATGAGTAATTAATGAAATTAGATACAAAATTAATAAAATATGGTAATAAAAATAGCACTATCTGCAAAAATGTAAAGATATTTCTATATAAAAATTAAAACAAATTTATTGACTTATTCTATACTGTTTGTAGTGAAGTCTTACAGAAAGCTTTATTAATAATTTTTGAAATTTTGAAACAAATCTGAACAGTTTGAACAGAAGCATAGAAATGGATTTTTAAAAGAAATATTAATTTTGTTTATCAAATAAAATGAGAAGATTCATACCTTTCTTCCTTTAATAACTTTTGGCCAGAGTTACTATTTCTTCACTAGGAGGCTTATGAAATATATATATTAAAGAAAAGTTTTTGTTGATCTAGAAAAGAGAATGAAGTTTCTTAAAAATATAATGCAACTGAGTCATATTATATTTGCGAAATATTGTGATTATGAGATCGACTGATTGCATATCGGTTTTGAATCACTGGTTCGAGAGTAATCAGGCGTTTCCGCAACATTCCACCTTGTTTGATTTCGCGCTAAGCAATCTTTATCAAGTTTTCAGAATTATACTGATACTATAACATTATGCGTGCTACGCGCGCACTAATTAGCCTTTCTTTAGGGAAAAAACTCAGTTTATTTTCGAAAATTTTGTTATACATTTTACAGAAAATCTTATATGATTTGAGCTCGGATTTGAGAACGTTGTGTATGACTTACATAAGTTTCCTCATTATAGCTAGAAAATTGCAGTAAATGCAACATGAATGGCACAATTTTTTTCATTTATATGCAATTTTTAATTCTCAATTAATTCTCAATTCTTTGAAATTAACAGTTTTTTTCTCGTTGACAAAATATGACTCGGTGCGTGTGTACTAGGGTGGTCCAAAAATACATTGGAAATTTTTTCTCTGGAATTTTTATGTATATCGCCCAGAAACATTTTTCGAATCGACAGAAAAATAAATCAATTTTTCTTTTGAGAAAGAATTATATTTACAGGTGTCTCAAATCCCATGAAGTTTAACACGTATTTCCCATGAGAAAGAAGGCGTTTTCGTCAATTTTATTCAGAATCGTCAATATTAGCTGAATCGGGTCGAAACTCAACATTTCTGTTCAAAATTAGAGACAGAATACGAAAAATTTTTTACTTCTTAAAGATCACCCCCACAAGTCTGTTTTATAGGGTCAAAAAACCCCATAAGTGAAAAAATGAGTTTTGCGAGTTTTGGCGTTGATTATGATTTTTTTAACCCTTTTTTATAAAAATAAAATACTGCTTTATACTGAATGATATTAAAATATGTATGTGCAATACCAAATGTTTCTTTCACGCTTATTGCGATAAACTTCTTGTTTAATTTAAAACGAAACTTTTACAAGTCATTTACAGACCTAGTCCTCCCTCCTACGCCAAATTATTCCATGTTCTTTATTTTTGTCTCTTGTGCAAGATAGCTTTTTTGTTTAAATTAATTTTTTTAACATTGGGAATAGAGCAGAAATAATTCACTTAAAACAATACAATACTATTTAAAATGGTTCTTGTTGAGGTTCACTTATTATTTGTTCATAACTAAAAAGTCAAAGCAAAACTAAAGATTTCAGAAAAAAAGCAACTTTCTAGCATTGTTTGAAGAAAAGATAGTTATAAACAATAAGAAATTGTTTAAATAAGCATTTTTATTAACTTGCATTAATTATGAGCTCACTAAGTGAAAAGTGGACAAAAAGTTTAAGAGTTCAAAAAAACCCACAACTATTTAGCACTTAACTAAGAGAAGATAGTTATAAACAGTTATAAATGGCTTAAACAACTATGTTTGTTTACTTGCATTATTTATTACTTTACTGAGTAAAAAGTGCGTAAAAAGATAAAAATTTCAGAAGAAACCGCTTCCATATAGCATTAATAAAGAAGATAGTTTAAAAAAATAATAATTTGTATAAATAATTAAATTTTGGTGAATTGAATTAATTATTAGCTCACGCCAAGTGAAAAGTAAACAAATATTTGAAAATTTCGGAAAAAACCGCAACTTTTTAGCATTCTTCAAATTGAATATTATTATTAAGAATAAATATAAATTGTTTAAACAATTAATGCTGTTAACTTTAATTAATTATTTACCTCACTCTAATTGAAAATTGGACACAAATTTGTAGGCTATTTAAATCAGTTCTTGCTCGAGTCATCCTGTAAATTTGACTTTGGTCTCAGGATTTTTCTTCTAATATAAATAACTATTTGATTAATTTTTCAAGATTTTCGTTAATCGTGAATAGAGACTGAAAAACGTTTTTTAATTCAAAATTCAACTGCCTAGTTGAAAGTGGAACTACTCTGTTAAAAATTCGTTTAAGACATTAAATCGTTATGATAGAAAATTCTTCTGCTTCTGATTTGGTTACAAATACATCTATTTTGCTGAAACTTTTTCTTTTTTTAGGTAAAAAAACTAACCTATTTGTTACAATTCCACTATTAGGTTTAAAATTCCATTAAAAATTAAAATTTTTGATTGAAAATTCATGTATTTTGTTATACATTATAGTTTTTCTTTTGTGGAAAATAATATTTTTGATTGAAATTTTTCAGTCTCTATTCAAGATTTTCGTTAATCGTGAATAGAGACTGAAAAAAGTTCTTTAATTCAAAATTCAACTGCCTAGTTGAAAGTGGAACTACTCTGTTAAAAATTCGTTTTTTTTGTTGATGATTCATCATCATTTTAGATGAAAACCCTTTTTTTCGAAATTTAACTATTTTAACTTTTTTAAAATGATTTTTTAACTGAAAATTGAACTATTTACTGTTTAGTTGAGCATTTAGCTTTATCAGTTGAAAATTCGACTACTTGGTTGCAAATTCCATTAAAAATGGTGTTTGTTGAAAATTATTCTTTTTTGATAGAAAATTAATCTTTCTGGTTGAAAATTCATTTTGTTGTTTAAAAATTACTTTCTAATTGAAAATTCGGTTTTTGAACTAAATTTCTTTCTGAAGTTTTTTATAGACATTTAATCGTTTTGGTAGAAAATTCTTCTGCTTCTGATTTGGTTAAAAATACATCTATTTTGCTGATACTTTTTTTTTTTGGGTAAAAAAACTAACTTTTTTGTTACATATCCACTATTAGGTTTAAAACTCCATTAAAAATTAAAATTTTTGATTGAAAATTCATACATATTTTGTTATACATTATAGTTTTTTTTTGTGGAAAATAATATTTTTGGTTGAAATTTAATTTTTTTGGTTGAAAATTAATCTTTTTCTTCACTAAAAATTTAACTATTCCAGTTTTCGTCGAAATTTTTTTTTGAATAGACATTTAAACTTTTGGGCGGAAAAGTTATCTATTTGGTTGAAAATTTATTTTATTTGGTTAAAAACTTATGTCTTAAACATAAAATTAAATTATTCAATTTTTTTGGAATTTTATTCGAAAATTCATCTTCTGGGTTGAAAATTGAACTATTTGGCTAACATTTTTTTTTTCATTGAAGATTAATCATTTTAGTTAAAAATTCATCTCTTTGGTTAAAAATTCTTTTTTTTTTGTGATTTTTTCACTAAAAATGCAGCTATTTCATTTTTGCTAGGAATTTTATCTTTTCCAGCTGAAAATTCACTTCTTTTTTTGAAAATGTATATTTTTTTGTTGTACATTCAATTTTTTTCAAAAATTCGTTTTTATGACTTTATTGACTCAACATTTTGGATGAGATTTTTTCTTTATTGATTGAGAAAGCCTATCTTGGTTGAAAAATCAACGGTTTTGTTGAAAATTCGTATTGTTTGGTTTAATTTAACACTTTTTTATCAAAAATTAATTTTTTTTGCGTGGAAATTTCAATTATTACACTTTTTGTTGAGTAATCATTTTTTATCAAAGATTCATCAGTTTGGTTGAAAATTTATGTATTTTGTTGAAAATTCTCCTTTTCTTGGTTGAAATTTAACTATTTTAACTAAAAATGTAATAATAAAATTTTACATCAATAAATCTTAAATTTTTATCAGTTCTATTGTGTACACAAATGTGACATTCTTTGCCATGGCCCTTTAACTTTTGAGATTTTTGTGACACACCTACTTTTTAGAGAAAGATTAATAAAGCTCTTACGACATATTATCATCTCATTTTTCCACATGATAGATTATTAAGTCTTGATATAATTATATCCATTAAAGTGTGAATTTGAATTAGCAGAATAATATTTTTATATTTGATTCATTAAATTTACACTGATGGACAAAGATAATCCTCAAAGAATGTGGTGTAGAGGAGACACTAGTTAACATATGTGATAGAAATTCTTTGAGATTTTTTGTGAATTCAAGAAATAAGAAATAAAATTAAAACTTGGGTGAAATTGTATAAGAAATAGTAATAAAGCTCACCCTTTTTCAGAATTAATAGAAGTTGGTTGATCTTTTCCTATTTGGCACAATTTCAGCAGAAAGTTTACTGCAACAGAGTAAATAAAATTCTATTAGTGAAAAGATTAATATTCCTGTTGGTATAAAAATAAGAAAATTAAGTTTATAACATTTACAGGGTGACCTAGAATTTTTACGTAGACCAAGAATGTTATTTAATTTTCAATAAAAAGCATTAAAGTTGATAAAATAATATAGTTTCAATTTCAACAGCATCACATAAAATGTTAAATTTTAGTTACAGACTGCACACTTTTTCCCCTATTCCCACCTTTCCCCCTTATCTAAAGAATTCCTTTTTTTTGCCTTTTCGAAGAAACTTCCTCTTTTTGCTTCTTCATAGAGGGAGGTTTGTAATGACCTAAATTTTCGAATATGATTTTTGTAAATATTTTGATATAATTCGACCCCAGGAGCTCGAAAATAAAATTATAAAAAAATGTCCGTATGTGTACAATGTGTGTGTGTAACTTTTTTCTGTTCACTGTATCTCGAAAAGTAAAAGAGCTGCAATCATGAAATTTGGAAGAAGTGTAGCTCCGATTGATATCCAGATCTGATAGGATTTTGAGCTGAATAGACCATTTAGAATTAATTTTTTTCTTGCGTTTAGAGATTTAAAAATAACAATTTTACCTTGTTTATATGGGAAAAACGTTTTTGATATTAAAAATACAACAATACGATATTGAGCGTATTTGTTCACGTCTTTGAGACTCACTGATCAACCTATTGTTGAAACTACTTTTATGACCCACCAGTAGCGATTTATGAAGTTTAAAAAAATGGTTCATTCTGTTTATATGAGAAAAACTTTTTTGATATTCAAAACACGACAATATTACATGTACAGTATTTGTTTGCGTCCTTGAGACGCATCAATTGACCTATTAGTGAACCTTTTATGACCGACCATTGCCGATTTATGAAGTTTGAAAAAAGGGGCGTATTCTGTTTATATGATAAAATTTTTTTCATATTATCAGTACTATAGTACAGTATCTGACATGTTTGTTTGCGTCTTCGAGACGCGTCCAATGACCTGTTGACGAACCTTCTACAAACTCGTATGATCTAGCAATACCGATTTATAAATTGAAAAATATGTTGTTTATCTTGTTGCTTTAAGGAAAACTTTCTTAATATTGGGAATAAAACTATAATGTATATATTTGTTCGCGTCTTCGAGACGCATCGATTGCCAGAATTAGGAACTTCTCATGATATAATATGACCTACCAATATCGTTTTTAAATTTTTCAACAAAATTAGTTTCCTTGTTTACAAAAGGATTTTTTTATATTGGGAATATAACAGTACTGCATTTGATGTAATTTTTAGCGTCTTCGAGATGCGTGGATTGATCTTTTGACGAATTTTCGAATCAATATCTGCGCAGAAAGTTTTAAGAAAAGTTACATTGTTTCTATGAGGTTTTAATTAGAAATATAAGACTACATGAACTGACATGAATTGACATTTTGGTGGGCCCTTTGATTTTCTGAAATTCAAATTTTCGGAAAGACAGAAAAATAAGCTTGAAAAATATTGGAAGTGTCAATTTTTTCTATTGTTAGGGAAATCCTCCCTCTATGAGGAAGAAAATTTATTTGATACTTATGAGGAAGCAAAATGCTCATGAAATGAGTACAAATAAATACACCCATAGTGAATACGTCCATAGTAGTTCGCAGCCGTATTCTCGTTTTTTTTTCGCTACAATAAGAACTGAATTAATAGAACCCAATTAAAAATTCAACTATTTTTAGTTCTAAGTTAATTCTTTTTGTATAAAAATTGAACTATTTTTTGGAAAGTTTAATTATTTCGGTACAACTTGAACTATTTTGTTAAAAAGGCATCCTTTTTGGTTAAAGATTTAACTATTTTATTTATGTTCAACTGGCTTTTAAAAAATTCGTCTTTTTGGCTTAAAAATTCAACCGTTAGGTTTATAACTTAACTAGTTTATTGAAAATTTATCTCATTTGATGAAAGTTCAACTATTTAGTTCAAAATTCATCTTTTTGGTCAAAGATTCAACTGTTTTATTGAAAATACGTCTAGTTCGACAGAAAATCCGTCATTTTGTTTTGTAATTACTCTTTAGCTTCAAAATTGAACTATTTGGTTGAAAATGCAATTGTTTTTGGTTAAAGTTTAATATTTTTTGTTTGAAAATTCAAGAATTTGCTTTAAAATTCAACTATCTGTTTGAAAATGTATTTATTTCCATGAAAGTTCAAGTATTTTGTTGAAAGGTCATATTTTTTGGTAGAAAATTCAACTGCTTTGTTGAAAATTCATCTATTTGGAAAGAAAATTTGTCTCCTTGGATTGAAATTTATCTTTTTTTTTGTTGAAAATTCAACTGTCTT
Source organism: Andricus quercusramuli (assembly GCA_932178445.1). Lineage (NCBI taxonomy): Eukaryota > Metazoa > Arthropoda > Insecta > Hymenoptera > Cynipidae > Andricus > Andricus quercusramuli. The sequence continues at coordinate 2,965 of CAKNXH010038300.1, read as the reverse complement.
CTCAAAAATTCAATTATTTAGCTGAAAATTAAAAATTGGTCAGGGAAAAGTTAGGCAATATTGAAAATAAAGTTTTTTGGCCACCCTGAATTGATATTTTCGTTCCATTTTGGATGTACAATAATGGAAAACAAATAATTGAGTCGGTTGATTAATGTTCCTTCAAAAAAAAAATCATAGTCCAAATTTGTCAACTTTTTGGTGAAGATCGTTAAGGGGCTAGTCTAGTTTTTCACTTTCAAAAAATCGATTTTTTTTTGCCTAATTCGATAGTATACTATTCGGACAAAAAGTTCCGAGAGCTATGAGATATGAAAAATTAAATTTTATAACCAAAAATCAGTTGTCAAAACTTTAAAAGCGTTTTTCTCAAAACTGCATTTTCAAAAACGGCTGCAACTCTAGCTCAAAGAAAAATTAACGAATCGATTTGAAATTTTGCACGAATATTCGTAACATGTTTTTACATACCATGAACTAGAATCTTTTCGATATTTCAAAAAATATAAATTTGCCGAGCAAAAAACGAGCGTTTTTTTAGGGGGTTTTCGGTGAAAATTTGAATTTTTTGTTCAAAACGCTGCCATTTTTTTAATTGTCAATATTTTCAAAAGATCCTAGTTCATGGTACGGGGAAAGTCATCTAGTTTAACGTGAAAAAAAAAATTTCAGATACTGGCATTCTGAAGACCTCTACAACTGCAGCCGATTTACAACTTCATTTTTGAATGACTCGACATCGGAGCGTATAACTCGGCTTACAGTCGATATTTTCTCATGAAATTTTGTGTATTAACTTGCTAATAGTATCTGAATATATCCTCAAAATTGTAAAATATTTGACCGCATGGTTTTTTTTACGAGTCCCGAAAAATCGCCTCCATTTTCCGCCCGAGAAACTAGACTAGCCCCTTAACCGGTTTCAATTTTTTTCTTTGTACTTTCGCATACCAAACCACTATTTTTTTTTCTTTCGGCTCAAATGATTCGATTGATTTGAGCATTTTTACTACGCCTTGATGTATATAATCTCATTCATGGTAAAATAAAATCTCGCTCAAATATTGCAATTACAATACCGATTTCAGGCGGAGGAGCACGATCCTGCCGATGTGCTCCTGACTTCTTGGGGCGTTAAAAATAATGCTTCCTTAGCAGAGAACGTCGCCGAAGGGCGTTGTCTGCGAAGTCTGAAGGTTGAGGCGATACAAGCCTAATCGCTTCTCGAGTGGAACAATAGGGTCAGCACTCCGACTAGACTCGAGGGAAAGAAAGGGGGAATAAAAGGGACTTTATAAGGTATATTTCCTCGCCTTTCTGCCATTTTATCTGGATTCGACGTTCAATTTGAGAGCCAGGTGGACATCCTTCGATGCATGAGTATTTTCTTCAGATCATGAATCGAGAAGGAGGAAGAATGAAGAAAGAAGGCAAAAAAGAGAGACAGATGAATTGAGAGTGGACGAAGGAGCGAGACATGAGCGAGAGAAAGAGGAAGTCCATAGTGGGAGGAGATCAGCAGACAGAAAGAGATGGAAAAAGAGAAAGAAAATGAGAGAGAAAAAGAGATAGAAGGAGAAAATCACTAAAGAGGAAGAGAGGTAGATTCTCTTAGAGATAGAAAGGGACAGAAAGGGAATAAGGGATAGAGGAAGAGAGAGAGGAAGAGAGAGAGAGAGAGAGAAAGAAAGAAAGAAAGAAAGAGAGAGAGAGAGAGAGAAAGAAAGAGATAGAAAACAGGGTCCTTCACCCGTACCGAACGAATAGCTCGCCAGCTTGCATTTTGCCCGGCAGTCTGGCCTGACCGCTTGTCTGGCTGTTCATAGGCCCTACTTTATCTGCTGGTGAGACTAATGATGTACACCATCTGAACTTGCATAATTGTAAGTTATGCCATTATGCTTTTTTAAGAAGTTGGTGGCCACAAGGGTGGTTCTTATTCATACTTGTGGATTTTTGTCTTCGAATTTCTCTACTCCCACCCCCAGTTTTGTTCGAACCCCCAAAAAAATCTCAAAATTTGAGCAAAATGCTCAAATTCTCAACAAAAAAAAGCGTTTTTAAAGCGTCTTCAAACGCCTTTAGACGTCAAATTTTTCCGTGCCCTGTGTGGCATTGAAGCCTTTTGGTGTCAACTATTTTTTCATATTTAACTTCACTGTAAAAAATTTCGGAAATTTGCCCACTCATTTTGCAGGTAAAATTTCCAACTTTCGGTAGGAAAAATTATTTGCTTAAAAAAATTGGAAATTTTTTCAATACATTGGAAAATTTTCCTTTCTGAATGGAAATGTTTCGATCGGTTTGGGAAATTTTACATACATGTTTGGGAATGAAAAATTCCTATAATATTTGGGACATTTTCCCAGAAAATTTCCCACTAATTTTGTAGGTAGAATTTTCAACTTTGGGTAGGAAAAACTATTTTACTCAAAAAGTAGGGAATTTTCCTAATACTTTGAAAAATTTTCCTTTCTGAATGGAAATATTTCGATCAGTTTGGGAAATTTTATATATATGCTTGGGAATGAAAAATTCCGTAAAATATTTGGGAACTTTTCCCAATTTATACTCACAAAAATTCTCACTTCTATAGGAAATATTCTATTTGCCTTTGGAAGATTTGCACATAATTTCATTTATTTTTGGGAAAATTTCCTCATTTCGAAGTAAAATTCCCAAATAAATTAGGGAATTTTTCCGAATTTATTTTTGGGAAAATTTCCTATTTTTAAAGTACAATTCCCAAATAAATTTGGAAAATTTTCCGCATTTATTTTCGGAAAAATTTCCTATAATATTGGGTATGTTGGTTTTCGGGTACGCTCAATCCGAATCTGTAGTCAAAATTCAGAAATTCAAAATGACGCTCTCGAAAACCTGTTGGTATGAATTTTAAGAAAAAAAAATTTCCTGAACATTTTGGGCACTTTTTGTCGAATTCCCTTCGCCAACGAAGGGGTTA
>CAKNXH010038298.1:0-13340 GCA_932178445.1 Andricus quercusramuli | reverse complement strand
TTCAACTATTTTTTATAGAAAATGCGTCTATTTGTCTTGAAAATTCAACAGTTTAGTCGAAAAGTCAACAGTTTGGTAAAATATTTATCCTTCTTATTTTAAAATTAAATTTTTGTTTAAAAATTAATTTTTTAGTTTAAAATTACAACTGTATGGTCGAAAATTAATGTAATTCCTTGCAAATTAATTTTTTTGGTAGAAGATTCATAAATCAACTGTTTGGTTAAAAATGTATGTATTTTGTTGAAAATTTCATGTTTATTTTTGTTTAAGAACTAATTTTTTTAAATTAAAATTGATCTATTTCATTGAAAATAAACTTTTTTGATGAAACATATTATCGAGTTGAAAATTCAACTATTTTGTGCAGAAAATTCGTATATTTGTCAGAAAAATTCACAAGTTTAGCAGAAAATTCAACAGTTTTGTAAAAGATTCGTTCTTCCTAATTTAAAAATTAACATTTTCAATGAAAATTTAGCTATTCCATTTTTGTTAAAAAATTATTCTTTTTAGTTTAGAAATTCAACTATTTCGTTAAAAATTTATGTAATTTCTTACAAATCAATTTTTTTTGGTAGACTATTCATAATTTTAGTAGAAAGTTCATATCTTTGATAGAAAATTTAACTTCTTTGTTGAAACTTCCCTCTTTTGGATTACGAACTAATTTTTTTAACTTAAAATGTAACTATTTGATTGAACATTAACATTTATGTTGAAACTTTATATTTTTTATAGAATTTTTTTATAGAAGATTCGTTTTTTGTTTTAAATTAATTTTTTACATAAAAATTTAACTATTTCAATTTCGTGCAAAAATTAATCCTTTTAGTTTAAAAATTCAACTATTTGGTTAAAAATTAATGTAATTTCCTGGCTGGAAATGCATCTATTTGGTTAAAAATGTATTTTGTTGAGAATTTGTCTTTTTTGGTAGAATATTAATCTTCTTGGTTGAATATTAATCTTTTTGGTTGTAAATGTAATTATTTGAATGAAAATTCAACTATTTTATAGAAAACTCGTCTTGTTAGCATGAAAATTACACTATTTGGTTCAAAATTGATTTTTTTTTGCTTGGAATTCGTCTTTTTTAGTAAAAAATTAATCTTCTTTTTGAAAATTCTGCATTTTGGATGAAATTTTGTTCTTTCTACAGAAACCCAATTATCAACACCTGTTAAATTTAATCTCAACATTATTGACCGATTTACTCGATATTGGCTAACTTTTTTAGATGAAACCTTAGTACGTAAATTCAAAAAAATTAATAAGTCAGGAGAAAGCTTTTATATTTTATTTAAACTGAAAATTGCATTTTTTATTGCAATTTGCAGACAAGCATATTCAAATTTTAGATTTAGTAAAACTTTGAGATTGTCAATTATAATATCCATATAAAATCATTATTAAAAATAGTCCGTAAGAATATTGTAACCTATTTTTTAATTTAAAAAAATTAAACTTTATTGACAAACTTTGGTTTGTATGAATAAAAGTTTCTTACAGAAACTTTGTAAAAGGTAGAATTATTTTTAATTTAATTTTTGCACCTTGACCCTAGAACTATTTTATTTTAACTTTTACTATTATTAAATTTATATATTTTTTATATAACTTTTAACTATTTTATTAAATTTCAGAAAACGAGATTGATGATGAGTCATTCGTACTCCTCAGTGATCAAGATATACGAGAAATGATTCCGCTGGTGGGGCCTCGGACTAAATTTATGAAAAATTATACAGCCTATTTAGAATCGGTAAGTTGAATTTTCTTCTTGGATCGTTACTAAAAATTTGTGAAAAAATACCCAGTTATATCCATTTCCACTTCCATTTTGCTTGTCTTTTGTTTTGAAATGCAGGGTGGCGATTTAACCGGGAATTTTCTTGACCGGGGAAAAACTGGGAAATGACCGGGAATTTAATTAAAAAACCGGAAATTTACTTCTGGTCGTAGCTTTTTTATTATAAGAAAAACCTTTGCGAACATACAGAAACCATCATTTTCTAAATTTTTTCAAAAAATTCATTCGCTTACTTATTTATCTGAATTTGAACAGGGAATTTTAGAAAATAATTATCGTTTTTATTTTAGGACAGGGAGTTTCGATAAAGAAATATAATTTCACTTGAAACAGGGAATTTTTTACATGGAACTTTGATTTTTGAAAAGAATTAATTCGGATTTAGAAGAAAATTTTAAAAGAGAATTTCCATTCCAAGTCAGAATTCGTCACAATTTGAAAGTTCCCTCTTTTAAATTTTAGATAAAGAAAGTTCTTCAAGCAATTCTTAGAGTAGAACTAGTATTTCAAAGAAATATTTCTGAATTATAATAGAATTTTTTTTACATTGTTCGCTGCGAATCCTTCTTTTTTTAATTAAAACTTTAACTACTTGGTTGAGAGTTAAACTCCTTTGTTGAAAATTAATTTTTTGGGTGAAGATTCATCATTTTAATTAAAAATTAATCTCTGGCTTTTTTTTGTGAAAATTTAACTATTTGGTTGAAAATTGATATTTTGAATTTAAAAATTAAACTGTTTGTTTGAACATTTATATAATTTGCGAAAAATTCGTCTTTTTTGTAGAAAATTAATCTTTATGGTTGGAAATTCATCTCTTTGGCATAAAATTCCACTATTCCAGTTGAAGATTCATTATTTTAGTTGAAAATTGATCAGTTTGGTTGAAAATTAATTTCTTTCACTGAAAATTTATCTGTTCCATTTAGTGGGAAATGGATCTTTTCTAGTTCAAAATTTAACAATTTGGATGAGAATTTGTCTTTTTTAATTGAAAATTCAAATATTTCGTTGAAAATGTACGTATTATGTTAAAAAAACGATTTTTTTTGGTAGAAAATTATCTTTTTCTTTAAAAGTTAATATTCTTGTTTAAAAATTCTTATTGTCGGTTAAAAATTGAAGTATTCCAGTTAAATATTTATCATTTTAGTTGAAAATTCATCTGTCAGGTTGGAAATAAAATTATTTGGTTGAAAGTTAAACTCAACTATTTCGTTGTAAGTTTATTTATTTGGTTGAAAAATCATTTTTGTTAGAAAATTGATAGTTTTGTTAGAAAAGTAATATTTTTGTTAGAAAAGTAATATTATTGTTTGAAAACTCATATTTTTTATTTAAAATTCAACTGTTCTATTTAAAATTCATCATTTTAGTTGAAAATGAAACTACTTTGTTGAAATTTAAACTCTTTTGTGAAAAATTCATCTTTTTTGGTTGAACTATTTTATTGATTTTTTTTGTAGAAAATAAATGTTTTTAACTGAAAATGTAACAATTCTAGTTGAATGTTCCATCATTTCATTAAAAAATGTATAGTATAGTAGAAAGTAATTATCTCTATTGAAGATTTATCTTTTCGGTTACAAATTCATTTATTTCAGTTAAAGGTTCATCATTTTTAGTGAAAGTTCATTTTTTTGGTTTAAAATCCAACTATTCAAGAAGTATCATAATTTTAGTTGAAAATTTCTTTCTTCAGTTAAAAATGTAACTATTTTTTTGGAAAATGCGTTCATTTTTTAATTTTTTGTTGATAATTTATCTTTTTAGTTAAAAATTCAAGTACTGTGTTGAAAATTCGTCTCTTTTGATAGAAATTAATCTTCTTGGTTGAAAATTCAACATTTTGGTTTAAGATTCAACTACTCCAATCAAAAATTCATCATTTTAGTTGAAAAATCATCTTTTTGGTTCAAAATTCAACTATTGCAGTTAAAGATTCATCATTTTTGTTAATATTTCATCACTTTTTTTTAAATAAATTTTTCTGAAAATTCAACTATTCCATTCGTGGTGGAAGAGAACTACTTTAGTTAAAATGTCAACTATTTGGTTGAAAATTTAACTATTTCAGTTGAATATTCATCTTTTTAGTTTAAAATTCATCTATTTCAGTTAAAGATTCATTATTTTAGTTGAAAATTCATCACTTTGGATGAAATTTTTTTTGTGCAACATTAATTTTTTTAACTAAAAATTTAACTATTCCATTTTTGGTTGAAAACTGATCTTTTTTAGATAAAGTTCAACTGTCTGGTGGAAAATTGATCTTTTTAAGTTCAAAATTCAACACTTTTGTTGAGATTTCATCTTTTTTGTTTTAAATTCAACTATTCCTGTTGAAGATTCATCATTTTAGTTAAAAATTCATCAACTTGGTTGAAAATTAATTTTTTAAACTGAAAATTCAACTATTTCATTTTTGTTTGAAAATTAATCTTTTGTAGTTAAAAGTTCAACAAGTTGGTTGAAAATTTGCATTTTTTAGTTGAAAATTGAATTATTTCTTTAAAAATTCATGTATTTTTTGAAATCTTGTCCTTTTTGGTGTAAAATTAATCTTATTGCATGAAAATTCATCATTTTGGTTAAAAATTCAAGTATCTGAGTTAAATGTTCATAACTTCAGTTAAAAATTCATTTTTTCAGTTGAAAATAAAACCACTTGATTATAAGTTAAAATCCTTGGTTGAAAATTCATTTTTTGGCATAAAAATAATCAGATTGTTTGAAAATTATTTTCTTTCACTGAAAATTTATCTGTTCCATTTAGTTGAAAGTGGATCTTTTTTAGTTCAAAATTTAACGATTTGGATGAGAATTTGTCTTTTTTAATTGAAAATTCAAATATTCCGTTGAAAATTAACGTATTTTGTTAAAAAAGCGATTTTTTTGTAGAAAATTATCTTTTTCTTTAAAAGTTAATCTTCCTGTTTAAAAGTTCTTCTTTTGGGTTAAAAATTCAAGTATTCCGGTTAAATATTTATCATTTTAGTTGAAAATTCATCTTTTAGGTTGGAAATAAAATTATTTGGTTGAAATTTAAACTCTTTTCTTATTTAAAAATGTTTTTTCTTGAAGATTCATCGTTTTAATTTAAAATTCATTTCTTTGGTTGAAAAACGAGCTGTTTGATTGAAAATTGGTTTTTTCTTTGGATATCTCTTGGTTGCAAAGTAGAATTTTTTTAACTGAAAATATAATTATTATTCCAGTTGAATATTCCACAATTTTAATTAAAAATTCATCTCATTGATTCAACATTAATTTTTTGTCTAAAAATTTAATTTTGTTTGAATGATTATCTTTTTTAGTTATAAATTCATCTTTTTTGGTAGAAATAAATCTTCTTGGTTGGAAATTAATCTTTTTGGTCAAAAATTGAATTCTTCTAGTTAAAGATTCATAATTTCAGTTAAAAATTCATCTTTACGGTTTAAAATTCAACTATTCCAGTTAAAGATTTACAATTTGATTTAAAAATTCATCACTTTGTTTGAAAATGTAACTATATTTCTTAAAGTTAGCTTTTTTGTTAAAAGTAGTTATTTTTAACTGAAAATTTAACTTATTTCAGTTGAAAATTTCATAGGTAGTTGTGGCTTGAAATTTTATTATTAAAGTTTTCGTTGACAGTTTATCTTTTTTAGTACAAACTAATTTTTTTGTTTGAAAATTCAACTATTTTAGTAAAAGATTTCATTGCTTTAGTTGAAAACTCTTATGTTTGGTTTAAAATTATTTTTTTCAACTAAAAATGTTATTGTTACATTTTCGGTTAAAAATTAGAATTTTTTTAGTTCAAAATTCATTTATTTCGTTAAAAATTCATATATTTTGTTGAAAAATTATATTTTTTGGTTGAAAATTAATTTCTTTCACTGAAAATTTATCTCTTCCATTTAGTTGAAAATGGGTCTTTTCTAGTTCAAAATCTAACAATTTGAATGAGAATTTGTCTTTTTTAATTGAAAATTCAAATATTTCGTTGAAAATGAACGTATTTTGTTAGTAAAGCGATTTTTTTTTGTATAAAATTATCTTTTTCTTTAAAAGTTAATCTTCTTGTTTAAAAATTCTTCTTTTCGGTTAAAAATTTTAGTATTCCTGTTAATTATTTATCATTTTTAGTTATATGAAAATTCATCTTGTAGGTTGAAAATAAAATTATTTCGTTGAAAGTTAAACTCTTGTTAATTTTTTTAAGATTCATCGTTTTAATTAAAAATTCATTTCTTCGGTTGAAAAATGAGCTGTTTGATTGAAAACTTGTTTTTTCTTTGGATATATTTTGGCTGAAAATTATAATTTTTTTAAACGGAAAATGTAATTATTATTCCAGTTGAATATTCCATAATTTAAATTAAAAATTCATCTCATTGATTCAACATTCATTTTTTGTCTAAAAATGTAATTATTCAATTTTGGTTTGAATCATTATCTTTTTTAGTTGAGAATTCGTCTTTTTTGGTAGAAATAAATCTTCTTGGTTGAAAATTAATCTTTTTGGTCAAAAATTCAATTCTTCTAGTTAAAGATTCATAATTTCAGTTAAAAATTCATCTTTTTGGTTTAAAATTCGACTATTCCACTTAAATATCTACAATTTTATTTAAAATTTCATCACTTTGTTTGAAAATGTTACTATATTTTTTAAAGTTAGTTTTTTTGTTAAAAGTAATTTTTTTAACTGAAAATTTAACTTATTTCAGTTGAAAATTTCATAGGTAGTTGTGGCTTGAAATTTGATTATTTAAGTTTTTGTTGACAGTTTTAGTACAAACTAATTTTTTTGTTTGAAAATTCAACTATTGTAGTCAAAGATTTCATTGTTTTAGTTGAAAACTCTTATGTTTGGTTTAAAATTAATTTTTCCAACTAAAAATGTTATTGTTACATTTTCGGTTAAAAATTATTATTTTTTTAGTTCAAGATTAATTTATTTCGTTAAAAATTCATATATTTTGTTCAAAAATTCTATTTTTTGGTAGAAAATTAATCTTCTTGTTTAAAAATTAATCTTTTTGATTGAAAATTCAAGTGTTACAGTTAAATATTCATTATTTTAGTTGGAAATTCATTTTTTGGTTTTAAATTTAACTATTCCAGTTGAAGGTTCATAATTTTATTTGAAAATTCATCACTTTGGTTGAAAATTGGACTATTTTGATGAAAATCCATTTTTTCTTTGTTGAAAATCAATTTTTTCAATTAAAAGTTTAACTATTCCATCTTCTGTAAAAAAATGATATTTTTTAGTGGAATTAAAATAAATTAAAATAAAAAAAATTAAAATAAATGTTAGCTTTTTGCGACAAATATGAATGTTATTTTTAGTTGACCGGGAACATTGAAAAACGACTGGGAAAAATCGGGAAATGACCGAAAATTTGAAATCGTCCTCCGAATCGCCACCCTGAAATGGAAAATTAAAATTATCATAGTCAATAACTACGTCAGTAACAGGTCCTAAAATCCAAACAAGCAAACTAAAATTGAGAAATATTTAGGAATATTTACTTTGTTACTCATGAAACTTAATTTTTTTTTCAGATTAAGTCGAAGGGAACTGAAACGTGTGCTTCTCCAGTTAATGCAGATTATATTCCACAGAATAAGTGTAAGAATTTTTAAAAATTTTTTCCGCAATTATATTTGTTTATTTAAGAGGGTGGTCCAAAAATGGATTCGAATTTTGATTCTAGAATTTTTATGAATAACGCCTTGAAATTTATTCGAATCCACACAAGAATAAATTGTTTTTTTTTAATAAAATAAATCCATTTTTTGGTTTAAACAATTTATTATTGTTCATAACTATCTTCTCTTAGAAAAGTGCGAGAAAGTTGCGATTTTTCTGAAATGTTCAACTTTGCTTTGCCTTTTTAGTTATGAAGAAATGATAAATTAACATTAGAGAGAAACATTTTAAACTAAGAGAAGATAGTTATAAACAATAATTCATTGTTTGAAAAACTATTTTTATTGACTTGCATTAGTTATTACCTCACTAAGTGGAAAGTTAACAATTTCAGAAAAAACCGCAACTTTCTCTCATCAAGCAAGGAGAATATTATTAAAAATAATAATGCGTTGTTTAAACAATTACTTTTGCTAACTTTAATTAATTATTACTCCACTCTAATTGAAAATTGGACAAAAAGTAAAAAATTTCAGAAAAAAACCGCAACTTTCTAGCACTTATCTAAGAGAAGATAACTATAAACAATAATTTATTTAAACAATTATTTTTGCTACATTAAAGTAAATATTAACTCATTTATGAATTTTCTGCACCATAAATTTTGTACATCGACGTTTCCAAATAAATAATTCTACTTGATCATAAAATTTATTTTCAAATGTTTCTAATCATTATTGATAGAAGAGAACATTTAAATTGTAAATGATTGTTTAATATTGGGAAATAATTAATTTGAAGAATTCGAAAAAAATTTGGAAGTTTTTCAATAATTTTAAAAGATTTTGAGATTAAATTTTTTAAAAAGATTTCTGGGAAAATTTTTAATGGTTTAGATTTAATTTTAAACGAATAATTTTATAATTTTTAGATTTCAAAATGTGTGGAAAAATAATATGGAAGACTGTAAGACAATTTTTTTAATTTTTCAGGGTTTCAAAATTGTAGCTAAACTCAATTTTACACGGCATCAAAAGAATGAAAAAAATATTCTTAAGATTCATGGAAAAATTTTAAATGATTTCTTTCCTAATGAATTGTAAGAGCAAATTGGAAAAGATTATAAAACATTTAAAATTATTTCCTAAAGTTTTGAAAAATAGTGTAAAAGATTTTAAAGCAAAGTTTTGCCACAATACATAATTTTAGAACAAATTTGAATAAGTTCAAGAGATACTTAGAAGTTTTGAAACAGTTAAAAAATAATAAAAACTTACAAGATAATTTAGGAATTTTGTAAGGTTTCAAGAAAATGTAAAAAATTCTGTAGATTTCTAGGACAATTTTTCATGATTTTTTATTTTGAAAAATGAACTTTAAGAGAAAATTGTGAAAGATTTCCTTAAATTAAAAAAAAAGCGTCTTAAATATCTTTTAAAAAGGCTCAAATTTTTCCTAATATTTTGTAAAATCCTGTAAAGTGAAAAAAAATTTAATCTAGATTCTTTATTGACGTATCTGAAATATTCAAAAGCCTTTCTAATTTTTTTTTAATTTCTAGGAAAATTTGGTAGATTTTGAGGCAATAGTGTTATTTTTTGAATGATTTTTAAAAATTTAAGGAAAAATTCAAGTCAGCTAAAAACATTTTCAAGAATTTAAGAGGTTTTGAATAGATTTACAATATTTGAAAACTTGGAAACACTTCCGAAAATTTATCAGACTTTTTTTATTTCTTTCAAACTTCTAAAAGTACTAAATATTTTTTAAAAAGGCTCGATGTTTTCTTAATATTTGATAAAATCCTGTAAAATAAGAATTTTTTTAAAATCTTCTAGATTCTTTTTTGACACATCTGAAATATTTAAAAGCCTTTCTAATTTTTTTTTTAATTTCTAGGAAAATTTGGAAGATTTTGAGGCAATATTGTTACTTTTTGAATGATTTTTTAAAATTTAAGGAAAAATTCGATTCAGCTAAAAACATTTTCAAGAATTTAAGAGGTTTTGAATAGATTTACAATATTTGCAAACTTCTGAAAGTCCTGAATATCTCTTAAAAAGGCTCGAATTTTTCCTAATATTTTGTAATATCCTGTAAAATAAGAATAAGAATAATCTTTTCTAATTTTTTTCTTTAAATACCTAGGAAAATTAGAGAAATTTTGAGGCAATTTTATCGCTTTTTGAATGATTTTTCAAGATTTTAGGAAACATTCGCGTCAGCTAAAAATATTTTTAAGAATTTAAGAGGTTTTGAATATATTAAAAATATTACCAAATTTGGAAGCATTTCCGAAAACTTATCAAATATTTTTTTATTTCTTCCAAACTTTTAAAAGTCCGAAATTTAAAAAGGTTCGAATTTTTCCTAACATTTTGTAAAATCCTGTAAAATAAAAAAAGCTTCAATCTTCCAAATTCTTTTTTGACACATCTGAAATATTCGAAAACTTATCATTTTCTTAAAATACGTAGGAAAGTTTGGAAGATTTTGAAGCAATTTTTTCACTTTTTGAATGGTTTTTTAAGATTTTAGGAAACATTAGAGTCAGCTAAAAATATTTTCAAGAATTTAAGAGGTTTTGAATAGATTTACAAAATTAAAAACTTTGAAGCCTTTCCGAAAATTTATCAGACATTTTTTATTTCTTCCAAACTTCTAAAACTGCTGAATATCTTTTAAAAAGGCTTGAATTTTTGCTAATATTTTGTAAAATCCTATAAACAAAATAATTTTTTTTAATCTTCTAGAGTCTTCTTTGACACATCTGAAATATTCGAAAATCTTTTCAAATTTTCTTAAAATTCATAGGAAAATTTGGAAGATTTTAAGGCAACTTTTTAAATTTTGAATTACTTCAAAATTTTAAGAAAAATTCGAGTCAGCTAAAAATATTTTCAAGAATTTAAGAGGGTTTGAATAAATTAAAAAAATTTCATAACTTCTGAAAGTCCTAAATATCTTTTATAAAGGCTTGCATTTTTCCTAATATTTTGTAAAATTCTGTAAAATAACAATTTCTTTTTCAAATCTTCTAGATTCTTTTTTGACACATCTGAAATATTCAAAAATATTTTCTAATTTTCTTTAAATACCTAGGCAAATTTGGAAGATTTGGAGGAAATTTCTTCACTTTTTGAATGAGTTCAAAATTTTAAGAAAAATTCGAGTCAGCTGAAAATATTTTCAAGAATTTAAGAGGTTTTGAATAGATTCAAAATATTTAAAAACTCTTTTCTAATTTTCTATAAATACTAGGAAAATGTGGAAGATTTTGAGGCAATTTTTTTTTTTTGAAAACTTGGAAGAACTTCCGAAAATGTATCAAAAATGTTTTAATTCTTTCACATTTCTAATAGTCCTAAATATCTTTTAAAAAGACTCGAATTTTTCCTAATATTCTGTAAAATCCTGTAAAATAAAACAATTTTAATCTTGTAGATTTTTTTTTGACACATCTGAAATGTTCAAAAACTCTTCTCTAATTTTCTTAAAATACTAGGAAAATTTGTATGATTTTGAATACCATTTTTTTTATTGGCTAAAAATTCATTTTTCAGTGAAAAATTTATCATTTTAGTTGAAGTTTTCTGTTTGTTAAGAAGTAGGTTTTTTAACTAAAAAATTTAATTTTTGTTCGAAAATTAACTTTTTATTTGCAAATTCATATTTTCGTGTTGAAAAATCAACTGCATTGTAGAAAATTTTTCATTCAGGATTCAACATTCAACAATTTGGGTAAAATTCAGTTTATTCATTTGAAAATTGATTTTTTGGAACGAAAACGTATCTATTCGATTTTTGGTTAAAAAATGATGTTCTCAATTCAACAATTGAACTATTTTGTTCAAAAATTACCTTATTTGTTGCAAATTTAAAATTGCGAAATTTAAAAATAAATTTCTTGCTCAGTTACAGTTTTTTTTTTGAAATTGTGCAAAAGCATGTTTTTTTATTCATATGTACCTACACATTTTAAAAAAAGTTGAATACGTCGGACCTGAAATTTACTTAGCTTGAACCAAGGAAACCGTTTTTTATTTTGGTTTTTCGGAAACAATTTTTGTCGTGAGTTAGTATTTTCGGGATTTCATTTTTTTGCGATTTTGGAACGTTATAAACACCACGAAAAAAAATGTTTCCCATGAATAAAAAATAATAACATGTTTCTTTGTTTCAAGGTGAAGAAATTTCTGGTTCGAATCAATCCCAAAAACATGTTTTAAAACATAAAAAAATTTTGTTTGAATAAGTCAATTTTGTTTTAATTACAATTTTTAATTGTAAATTTCAAAAAGAGAACAGAAGATATTTACTGATTAAAATTTTTTTTCTTCACTGATTTTGGAATTCGATATTTTTAATCATTGAAAAAGCATTGAACTTTTTTTTTTAAATATAACGTTTTTTATAAAAGGATTGTTATTTCTTTTCGATATGTAAATATAAATATTTCATCTTTCCCCTATTTTTCCCCCTTTTCGTGAGAAAATTACCCTATTTCCCCTTTTTTGAGCTCCTTTTGCGCTGTGAACCCTGAGATATTATAAATCAGTAAAATAACTTTTTTTAGAACTTTTCTAACTGTGCCAATTATGTTTTTCACATTTTTTCGTATCTGTTGTTGTTTGCGAGAAAAATGCGAACATTCGATTTTGTGAAAAAAAATTCTCCTGGTCACAAAACTTATTTAGCCCGCATAAAACTCACAAGGTATTTTCCTTATGATAGTGCAAATTAAAAGAAAAAATTGGCAAAAAATGATGTCAAAAGTTATGTAAGCTTAAAGAAAAAATTGGAATTTTTTTGAAAAACAAAGCAAAAAATTCAAATACGCATAATTTCGTAAAAAATTTTTTTTTCATAATCCGCAAAAATACGTATTGCCTAATTTCCTCTGAAAAACAAAATATTTTGTCCCTGAGAAATTCTGCAACTTCAAGTGTAGAACCTGCCTGATTTGAAATGAATTCGGTCATGGATTTATTTTTATGTGGTTTCGAACAAATTTCTGGGCCTTATTCATAAAAATTCGAAAAAAATTTGGTTGGACCATCCTAATGGATAATGCATCTATTTTTTTTTCAAATTGAATAAATGAAAGTTTTATGTAAATAGGGATTGCAGCAACAGTGTTGCCTGAAGGCGCAATAGTTCTGGATACATATAAAGCTGATCACGAGCTTATCGAAGTAGAGAGTACTCGCGTGAAGGAAGAAATTACCCTAGATCATGAGGATCCCTTACCTGCCAAAAGGCCAAAACTGATGAGTGAAGCGGCTACCTCAGGAACGAAAAAACCACATCCCGCGTATACCAGGTCTGATAGCCTTCGGATTCCAGTGCAGACTGATGTGCAACAGTCTGCTGCAGTATCAGGCTTTTTTAAAGAACAGCGACTCTTCCCGAATGTATGTTAAATTCAGAATTTTAATTCAAAATTTTCATATTTTATTTTCCGATACCTTCATTTAAATTTTGCAAAGAATCTGTATTATCCGAGGGGGAAACCACTCTGGTAATTAGTGTTCTAAAGAGTTTAAGTGCTCGGATAAATTCTGACGAGCATGAGAATATGCTCGAGAATATGCTCGACCTTTATTAGAGTTCTTAAATGCTCAAGAATTTATGTTGAGCAAATGCTCTCGAGAATATGCTCAGTATTCAAGCTCGAACAGAACATTTATAGAGCATTGAAGAGAATTTAAAGCACTTATTGTTTAAACAAATATATATCATAATTAATACATACATTTTTACAGAAACATACTACAATGAAATGGACGAATACTTTTTTTAAATTACAGAGTTGCTATAGGTCAGATAATTCCAGAAAGTCAGGGAATGTAAGGAATAACCTGACAAAAGTTAGGGAATTTT
>CAKNXH010038291.1:0-12147 GCA_932178445.1 Andricus quercusramuli | reverse complement strand
ATATATACATTTACTGTCGTATGGAGCTGATGGTATCGTTTACATGTTTATATATGTAAATAATTAATAATATTTTTTTGTTAGTTATAATTAACATCTGAATTTGAATTATTCACTGTACGTTTCTCTTTTATTGCGTATAGTGAAGTCGTTAAATGAAGGCACGAATGAGCCTAAAACTATGCGGAACAACATTTAGATTTTTGAGGTTATGTTTTTGTACATTTCTGTTGTTCAATAATGATACTTTCATTCAATTTTTTCAAAGCGAAGTCAAGTTAATCAGTGTACGCTTGCCTCAATCAGAGTACTTAATATATAATTTATTGTAGCAAGAGAAGAAAAATGCAATACATCGACAAGTTAATAAATCGAACCAAACATAACCGTTTTAGAATATATGAAGTCAGTCTCTTAATGAAACATGCACTTATAAATTATAATATTGAAATAAGAATTTAAAATCCATATAAGAATCAGTATATACGTATATATTATATCCAAACAAACGTATCTATGATATACATGTTGTAAGTTATGTTCATTACTTATCCCTAAATATTTCGTGAAGGCTACGAAAATACTGATATTTTTTGAAAAACTGCTCCAATGATATTCCTTTATGTGGACTTTCACAGAAAAAATGTAGGGTAAATGGGGTTGCAGGCAACTTCGTGTTTTTACCTGTTCGTATTGATAAAACACAAATATTACCCCCGATGGGTATAAACTGTCTTTTGTTCACATAAAAGTTGTCACGATCGTCTTGAAAATTGGAAGCCACTAGCTCTGATCGCTGAAGTGAAGTGAGCTGATAGTTGGTGTAATAGGTAAATCGGATAAGTGCGGCTTCATAAAGGCTGACTTGCCGAATCATTAGAGCTGTCAAAAGTTCCTGACAAGCGTGGGTAAAAGCAGAAAAATACCAAGACGTCAGGTAAAGTTTACCCACATGGGGTAATTTTTGTTGCAGGTAATCTTTGCTCAAGAATCAGGGTAATGATTACTCTTAGTTTTTTCTGTGTTACCACATTACAGTTATTTAAACTACTCCAAAACTTAAAAATAAAAGCGAGAGATGCGCGAAAAAGCATTGATCTCTCGGAGAGTGCGGACGTGCTGAAGGGTCGTTCTGTGTTTTCGTAGATTTTAAGAGTTTTAATTTGAATATTTAATTCGGAAAAAGTGCATATAGTGGCAGGTTGGTGACCCCAAACTCCCCCCTAAGTGTGAGGTTTGTGAAATGCACCCCTGAAGTGCAAGAAGTGCAAAAAATATTGTTCATCGTATGTACCAAATACGTATATCACAGCTTATATACGTAATTGAAAAAAAGTGGATTAGTCGGTTGTCGGAAGGATTTACATTAAGTGAGGTGATAATTATTTGCATTTACTAGTGCAGGGTTGAATTTTGTGTGTGACTGTGACCGGTTCTGTCAGAAAAGACTAGTTCTTTCCTGATTTGTGTAGTGTTTGGTGCGGAGTTCTCAAATAGGCTGCCTTCTAACATGGTTGCCTGTACTACATGTGGCATTGCTGTCACGAGAGGTGCCACCGACTTGCTGCACTGCGTTAAATGCAATGCTTTTGTACATCAGATGTGCACTAACATTCCGTCCAAAGATATTGAAGCTCTGAAAAAGGGCAATAAAAATGGTACTGCGGGAAATGTACTTCACTCTTGTCGAATGAGAATCGTCGGGTCAAGCAAAGATCTACCTCTGAGACGATCGATCCATCTGACGTAGACACTTCAGGAATGGCTGCTATAGACCTGGGGCCTGGGGTCTCCGAGGCAATTACGAAGGCAGTTTCTCAGGGTCTTGCTGCTGGACTCAAACCACTGACATCTCTTTTTGAGACATTTAAAACGAATCAAGAAACCTTCAATGCTTCACTTGAGGCCACAGTTAACCAAATCAAGGAGGACCTCACCACCAATGCATGTCGGATAAGTACTCTGGAAACGACTGTAGCATCGAACGTGTCAGATATACAGGTTCTACGAGAGGACACTAAGCATCTCACGAAAAGCGAACTGACTCAGGCCTCACAGCTTTCCTATCTCGAGCGTAAATGTCACTCCTTCGAACAGGCTGCCCTTGTCAACACACTTGAGATACACGGTTTACCTCAGAAACCTTTGGAAAATCTCTCGGAAATAATGGTCCAGTTTGCTAATGCTCTTGGTGTCCCCCTTGTCAATGATAGTCTCCTAAATATATATAGATTCAATCGAACTGGATCAAATCCACAAGCCACCCAACGACCGCCAATCATTGTCGCAAAATTCAAGGAGCAGCAGACATGTGCCACTATTATAGAGCAAAGAAAGAGAAAACGGTGACTTCTCGACAAGCTCAATTGGTTGGACTGAGCAGGAAAATAATATCCTCTATATCAGAGAATCTCTCTCTCCGTATTTTGGTCAGATATACAAAGGGGCGCTTGAGCTGAGGAGGAATAAGAAAATCAAATACTTATGGATCAGCGGCGGGAAAATCTTCTGTAGAAAGGAGGACGGCTCAAGGAGAGTTATTCTCACCCACCAACAGGATCTCGACTTGCTACGATAGCAATCATTGTGTTTAAAGCTGATCTTCCATGGCGCGTCAACTGCAGTCATCGTATATCCTTTTTCTTTAAATGGTTTTTTTGCTGTAGCCCTTGTGTTAGTATTTTGCATATGCATATCTTCTCTTATTAGCACATTTTCCTTTCTCCTACTTATTGAGGTTATATTATATTATAGTGGGATGTATTCCATCCAAATATGCACAGCTCTCCGGATATCCGGATATCGATTTACGAAATTATGTCCACTTTTGTTGAGAATTTGTCAAGTGATCTATGCCACAGTTTTTGACATTGTTTTTTACTATCATTTTAGCATTTTTTTCACAGGTGTTCATTACCGATTTTCTAATTTGAATTGTAATTACTTAGTTAGGGTGTGTTGATAATGGTTCTTTGTCACAGTCGATTTTTACTTATGCTGCCTGAGCTTTTTATTTCAGAATTGTTTATGTACAAAATGTTGCTCTCAATATATCCATGGAAACCTTAAGCATCTGTCATGTGAACGCCCAGTCTCTCTTGACACATTTTCCAGAGTTCAAGCATTTCTTCAGTACATGTTCCTATCATATAATAGCTGTTTCTGAGTTCTGGTTAACTCCAAATATACCCTCTAGCCTCGTTACAATTGACAACTATTCACTCTTTCGAAGAGACAGAGATGAGAGAAGGGGTGGTGGAGTTTGTCTTTTTCTGCATGATATTCTGAGTGGGACTGTGGTTGACGTGAGTCCAGTAGCTACTTTCCCTACGACTGAATTTCTCTTTGTTGCAGTTAAGTCAACTTCTGATATAGTTTTAGTGGGAGTAGTTTATAAACCACCCAATGCCTCCTATGGCACTGATTTTGAATCGGGAATTTTTTCACTTATTCCTAACTTTGATAACATTATCCTTACTGGAGATTTCAACACTAACTTAAATATCACTTCTAATCATTCTAAATATCTAACATCCTTGGTGTACTCTTCGGGACTCTCGATTGTACCTCATGATTCTACTCACCATACTAATCGTTCCAGTACTCGTATTGACTTGATGATTGTAAACGATTTGGATAAGGTTGTCTCCTACGAACAACATGCTATCCCTTTTCTCTCTAACCATGACTTGATTAACATTACCTTTAAATTTTCCTATAATTTAAACTCAAAACCAACTCAAAGACTGGTGCGAAATCTCTCTAAAATTGATGAACATACATTTCACGAACATCTAGTGACGTATGATTGGGAGAAAATAATACTAGATACAGAAATAAATAATAAAATCGACGCTCTGACTAATTACCTAGTCTCCGCATTTAACAAATTTTCTCCGCTGCACGTTCCTAAAGACTTTAATAAAGCTGCCCCCTGGATTACACCCGAAATTAAAAATCTCATGAGGGAACGTGATGGCAAGCGCCGACTGGCTAAAAGAACAAAAAGCAGTATAATACTATCTCAATTTCGTAAACTCAGAAACCTTGTTCAAACTAAGATTAGAGATGCTTTCAATCAATACAATTATAACGATATTGCACATAGAGACAAAAAAGAGGACATTTGGCATCTCCTTAGACGTTTGCATCTAATCCCGTCCAAGCACGAACTTACAGATAGTAATTTTCCACCTGATGACTTTTTAAAGACTTTTTTTACATTCCCAGTTCCAGACTTATTATCATCATCTTCCACTAACCCTCTTAATTCAACATTTAATGACTCTGACTTTTTTTTCGATGACATCACACCTGAAATACTTTTGGAAAAAATACTTGAAATCAAATCAAATGCCATTGGAACTGATGGAATATCAATTAAAATGATTAAACTTGCTCTTCCAATTATCTTTCCTATTTTATTACATATTTATAATGCTTCTCTTCAAGTCGGTATTTTCCCAGATATCTGGAAAAAGGCTGTTATTTGCCCCATTCCCAAAATTTCTAAACCTACTTCCCCGAAAGATTTTCGGCCGATTTCTATTTTATGTGCACTGTCTAAGCCACTCGAAAAAATTGTTCACCTGCAACTTTCCAAATTTCTCGAAACATCTAGGGCTATTGACCCGATGCAATCAGGTTTTCGGGCGAAACATAGCACGCTTACTGCTTCCCTTAAAGTAACGACTGATCTCAAATTAGCAATAGATAATAGGGAGATCACGACTGTTGTTCTGTTTGATTTTTCGAAGGCTTTTGATATGGTTAATCATAAGTTACTCCTACAAAAGTTAAGATCTTTCAACGTGTCGAATTCTGTCATCAAATGGTTTAAATCCTATTTCAATCATCGGTCTCACAGAGTTATTAATAGTAGTGGTGGGCTTTCTGACTGGTGGGAGGTCAAGAGCGGGGTTCCTCAGGGCTCCATTCTGGCACCCCTTCTCTTCAATTTATTCACTTCTGACCTTGGAAGTGAACTTCTACATTGCAGCTACCACAAATATGCTGACGATTTCAAAATTTACTTATCGGGACCAATTTCTTCAATAAGTACATTACTTGTTCTTGTCCAGGAGGATATCGATCGTGTTATCCTCTGGGCCTGGAAGAACGGACTTACTCTTAACCCGGGAAAAACTCAGGCAATTGTTGTCGGACCTACTTCATCTCCGTCGCTTGAAACTCTAGCATCATTTCCATCCCTTCGTATCGAGAATCTCACTATCTCTTTTTCGGAAGTGGTTAAAGATTTGGGATATTTTCATAATCGTACCTTGTCCTGGAAGGAACAGGTACAGAGCATCTCGAGAAAAATATACAGAATTCTACAACAACTTTATAGGAATAAGGACTCTTTACCTATCTCCACACGGATACTTCTGGTTAAGAGTCTAATCTTGCCCCATTTTGACTATGGTTGTTTAGTATATGATGATTTGTCCGACGATTTAAATTTAAAGCTCGAGCGTGCGTTAAATGCCTGTGTCCGTTTTATCTACAATTTGCCTAAATACGAACACATAACACCATACAGACTTAAGGCTGGTCTGCTTAATGTTGCCAAGAGAAGACAATTTTTTATGGGTAATTTGCTCTACACTCTTTTTCAGAATAAAGCTCCTGAGTATCTATTCAACCTCTTCCAATTTGTTGACAGAGACTTTCCAGCACAGTCCAAGCTTCGCGAAAGACATAAAATCCTTAAGATTCCTTTCCACAGAACGTGTCAGCTTCAGAGGTCATTCATAGTAAGAGGTGCCCGGTTATGGAATAAAGTACCATACGATATTAGAAATGCACCTTCTCTGTATCATTTCAAAAATTTCTTTTTCAAATATTTGTACAATACTCCTGGTCCAACCCTCGAAATTACTTACTGGTAAACTCTCATATTTAGTTCTGGAGTATTACATCTTCGACTTTCCTTCTGTCTTCAGTAATTTTTGCAAATTTATATTTATTATAAACACAGCTTATCCCTCTTTATTTCTACATTAACATGCACAAGACCTACTTATTAATCACTGAATGTTAATTACTTCGCATTAATCTCAAACCTAATTTGATACGTATTCTGAGATTTCCTCTATTAATTTTACTTAGTCTATAGATTAAATTATAAGATAAATCAAATATTTTGCTGATCAGTGCCTGCACATACACGTAATAAACGTGTATTATCCTGTTCCTTAGAGGGCTATTTAGCCCTAGGGACTTTTTTCAATAAATACAAATACAAATACCGCCCGTCCGTCTTTGAGCTCTGAGAGAGCAGTCGTCATAGACAGAGGGTGCATTGTAGCCCTACAGTTTAACGCAGCAGAGGTTCGTGTGGGAGGCGCTGCTGTACAAACTTTTATCCCGCGTGTACATACATTTTTTTCTGACTTCAGATTATCAAAAATATTATTTTCAGTTTGGATATTTTCAAAGTGAATTAATGGTAAACCGACTGCAGAGAATCGTCACTTGTAAATTAGATAATTTGTTCAAGTTGAAAATTTTAGATAAGAATTAAATGTGAAATAATCCCTGCAATAAAAAACATGTTTAATTTAAAATTCAATGCAATCGAATTTGATCATGTGAAATTTTTTTTCTCATTTGGAAAACAATTCCACTTTTTAAAGAAAACCGCCACTAAGACTTCTTACGTTTTTCTAACTAGTTCGTCACGCACATAATTGTTATCTGATTATTAAACTGTTAAGGTGGCTTACAACATTTGTGTACTTATATAATAAAAGTGTGCTGATAACAAATATAAAATTGGAATCTATTCACTAGGCAGTAAGAAAATTACTTCAGGTTTTCAATATGTAATAAGATTGAAAACCCTTGAAATTTAATTACTATTTTTATAATCTGTCAAAAACATTGCAGCATGATAAATCTTCTCAAATTCCTGAAATCGCGAGTACTCATAAAAAAATCTTTGTAACGCGCGTGAAATACCTTAAAATAATTAGGATCTTCTTTAATCTTCAAACTGTATCAAATTTGTTAAAATTTCTTACAAAATGTTGAAAAACTGCTTCACGCTACAGGGGAAAACAAATTTTGTTGCGAATTTACCGTTTTAGTTTAAAATACAACTATCAAACTTTTTATTGAAAATTCATCGTTTTTCTTTAAAAATTCAACTAATTGGTTGAAAATTACTGTACTTTGCTAAGACTTCAGTTTCTTTGGACACACTCCTGCACATTGAATCCAAAAAAGTCGGAAAGCTGTTTACCAAGTGATAGACGAAAAAGAAAAGAATCAACATTTATTCATTATTTGCATTGATGTAAAATTTTAAAAAATAAGAATTCAAAAATCGGTTCCACATATGAGTGGTGAATTCAGTAACAAAACTTTACTATATAAACAGAATCTAAAATCAATTTAGAATTGCGTCCTGCAAGTTCTTGTTAACTATGTTATTTGATTTCGCCTCACTGTTGTCTTTGCGCGTGGATAATGAGGCTACGCGGCTGCACTAAAAAATTAATATCTCTATGAAGTATACGCTGTAGCTGAAACATAATGAAAATTCTGTTGGCAGTTGAAAATTCTTACAGCAGTTTAAATATTCGATGAAAAAAAATTTCGAATGTCCTTGTGGGGAATATTAAAAGATATAATAAAAGAAGAGTTGATATCCATAATACATTTGCATTCAGAGCTTTTTATTTAATTCTGATCCGACTACGGATTACAAAGAATGTTACATTTTAATTCATCTTTCTTCTATTGAATCAATGATACACATGCTGTAGAGTATCTTCATTGGAAACAACTTCTTTAAACCAACGTGAAGAGATTGGGTAATGTTTGCCTACAGGACATTCCCTCATTTCAACTACGGTCATATCGTGAATTGCACCGCTTACCATGTTTATTTTCATTCTTGAATGATATTTATCTGCCTTATATATTCCAATAAGAAGCTCAGTATACTCCAGTATTGCAAAAACGTCACCATTGGATGTTGATAAAACAATATGTTCTCGGTTTGTCACGGACACGTGTTTATTCCTTTCTGCTCGCAATTTAATTGGTAAACCGGCAGGAATAACATATCTTCGAAATTCAAATTGCCGTTTCGGATTTGTCTGGGAAATAAGCCGAATATATCCAAGTTTAGCAAGTGCATATCCAAGTACTTCATGAGAAGGTGGCCTGCCCGGAGAAGACACGGACCTGGAACGGAAAGAAGGCTCCTGAAGAGATGTCCAATCAGGTAAATGTTGTCTGGCAGAAGAAGAACCAGGATTATGTTCGTCATGAGGATTCCTGCTAGCAGAAGACCTGGACGTGACACGAAAAGGAGCCAGCTCTGGAGAAATCCGGTCAGGCAAACATTTGTGTCGAGCAGCAGAAGAAGAAGAAGAAGGGCCAGGATTACGTTCGATATTGGGGTTCCGTGTCGACTGTAGTGAATCGTAATTTGCAGAAACTTTAATAAAACTTTCCGAGAACATTGCTTGAGCTTTGCCTACTGGACAATCCCTTTTTTCATCTGAAGTCAAATTATCAATTGCGCCGCTTATCATATTTATTTTTGTTCGCGACTTATTTCTATCTCTTCTATAAATACCATGAAGAATCCCACTATAATCCAATGTTGCAAAAATTTCATCATTGGATGTTGATAGTACAATATATTCTTGGGTTGTCACAGGCACATATCTATCATGTTTTACTCGAAATTTAATTGGCAGCCCGGCAGGAATAACGTATCTTCGAAATTCAAATTGCTGGTTCTGATTTGTGCGAGGAATAAGCCGAACATATCCAAGTTCTTCTATCGTACATCCAAGTACTCGATCTGAAGGAAGCCTGCCCTGAGGAGAAATCGATTTGGCACGGAGTGCGGGCTCCTGAATAGATGTCCGGTTAGGTGAATGTTGTCTGGCAGAAGAAGAACCAGGATTACGTTCGACATCGGGACTCCGCTCAGGCAAATTTTGCTGTCGAGCAGCAGAAGAAAAAGAAGGGCCACGATTACGTTCGCTATTAGGTTTTTCGTCGGGCTGTGAACTGCATTCTGCAAGAGGAAATAGAAACTTAATTTGTATTTGATCAACACATTTATGTCTGAAATCTTTAGCTGAATTCAGCGTTTCTTTTCAGAAAGCATCCTTCTGATGATTAAATAAAAATTATGAGAAATAATTTTTAATTATAAGAACTCCCCAACATACATTTTTCTTGTTAAATAAACACATATTTTTGCGGAAGACGAGTGCATAAACGCTTTAATAACCATAATGACACCAAAGGATTCTTTGTTGTAGGAAAAGCTCCATAAAATAGACAGTTTTTAATATATCCAATTATTTGGCAAGTCTCTCTTTTACTCAGTTTTCATTGTCAAATAACACTTAACAATCATTTCAAATAAGCGATATGAAGAATTGAATTACAATGATTTCTAAGTTCTATAAAGGAGAGTTGAGCGTCAAAACTTTCAAGTTGAAAGTGATGGAGGCTCACCGTGTTTGAATTTAACGTAGCTCACTGTTTTATTTTTGGAATTTATTCTGAATTTGTTAAAATTTTCCTGGAATTCTTATGAACTTCATTGAACTATTTTGAATGCGAAAGAACATCAGACATATTATCATTACACGTTACTCACTTTTAGTTAGTTTTAGTCACATTTTGGGTTAAAAATTATTGTGTCTTTCACGACCTGTCTAAGAGCCCAAAGAATATGTGGGCATATTTTGATTCTTTGATCCTTCATTCAAATTGATCAGTTTCTTGAAAACATAAAGTTTTCCTCAACAGCTTACTAAAAATAGTAATTTTATAAAAAACGTCCTGTAAATGTCGGAAAAAACTAGCGTTTTGCTCCATTTTTCAAACAAAAATCCTTCTTTTGAAAAATGGAGCAAAATTACAGTTTTTGTGTCCGATGTTTACACAATGTTTTCTTTCAAAATTATTATTTATAATTATTGTTTTATACTTCATGATGCTTGTGAAGTTTTCTACTCAATAACTTTATATTGGCGAGGAAAACTATAGGTTTTCGAAACGTCGATGAATTTGATATTTTTATAAATTATATCTCTCAGAAAAATAACATCGGTTTTCAATGTATTTTCTACTCTAACTATAACAGTATATAATATAATAATACATATTTACATATGCAATTATCCCCGTCTATAGTAACATCATTGTAAATGATTTAATTGCAATTTTTAAATCCATTTTGCTGGAAATTGATCATTTTTTCTTTCTTGTTTCATATTTTTTGAAATTTTCAAAAACACGACCCTCTGGTAGAAAATGTTTTTGTAGGTTTGAAATTCAACTATTCAGTTAGTAGTTCCCAAATTATCGTTGAAAAGTGATTGATTTTATTTCAAAATTGAACTATTTTCTTGAAGATTCATCTTCTTTGCTGGAAAATGTAATTTCTAATATCTGCTTGAAAATGCATTATCATGTTAAAAAGTAATTCCTTTGTGGTAAGCTGATAAGATAATAAGCCCACTGAACTTTTCAGTGTACTTATTCACGCTGAAAATAACAGCATGAAGTAAGCATGACTATAAGCTAGAAAGGCGGACTTAAGGCTCGCTCCACAGGCCTGACAAATAGCCGTATTCATGCATGTATTATGTGAAATATAATAAGAATTACAGATATATTATATTTTTATATTTACCAATAGAATTAGCCATGACCGCCAAAGTGAAAACAAAAGTACAGATCATCTTCATTTTCGCAAAATAAAGAACAAACTGATCAATGATTCAGTGAATAATTTGTTTAAAAACTGTATCTAAGGAATATTCCATTGCGTCATGAGAGTACAAATATATACCTAAGTAGCCGTTATCTCACATATGTGTGAGTTAAAGACGTTGTTAGTGTCAAGAATGTTCCTCACAGATAATAATATCATTTGACATTTTTTATTATGATCATTATAATCAAGACGTTGTCTGTCAATACGACAACCTTTGAAGAAATTATCTGATTAGATTTCTGATTGAATTTGCATTTGTATGGAAATAGTATTTCCATACAAATGTATGAAAATACTGCGTTATTGGAGATTGATTGAAAAGCATTCATATATATAATTGAAAAAAAGAGGTAAACAACCACCGCAGGGTCCCACTAAGAGCAACTGCCATCTAAAAAATGTCAATAGCCCCCAGTAGAACCGCGGTAAATCACACCTATGGCCACGTCTCACAAACGTGAGATGGGCGGTCACAGGTCACGAAGAAATCACAAAGACAGGCCGGCGAAATCCTCGTGTGTCTTGAGGACCCAAAGCACGCGGGTATGGTTTTGAGGTTACGAACCAGTGATAGTTTCGCATCTCCGAGAGCACCTATCACAAGGACAATTACTCGCACCGAATATTTTGGGTACAGTCGTTGCAGCTCTCTGTTAAGGTCTTGGTACCTCTCTTGGTATTCAGCGTGTGCATTACACGCTCTGCACCTAGCACTGGGAGCTTCTTGACATAACATGTGGTCACGGTATGCTAAGGTGGAAATTACATCGTCCTGGCATGCGAAAATAAAACCCTCTGTACCTGGATTGAGTCCTGATTTGAGTGCGAGAGATAGAGGCAGAAGTGTGATGCAAAAAAGCAAAGGCCTCATGGTATAACCTTGAAAGACGCTTCTCTGGAAGGTGACATTGCTCGTTGTCAGACGATAATTCCTAGATGAGATGGAAAATCTAGTTTTCCGAAGAGGCATCAATCTCTCTATGCATCTCAATATGTGTGGATGTACCTTCAAGCTTTCCAACAGGCAGATGACAATTCTATGAGAGGTTGAATCGAAAGCTTTCCGGTAGTCAATCCAGGCCACTGACAGGACGTCTTCACAGACACACCTGTCAATTAGCAGGTTCTCTCGACAGCCTGCTACACCTTTTTTCGAGCCACGTTGTTCGTACATCTCTCGCCATGCAGGCTCAATTCGTCGAACAGTCCTGTTGTTTAGGACAGCTGTAAAAATCTTATACAGTGTGTTCAACAACTTATTGGCCTGTAATTCTCTGGTCTGGACGAGTTGCCTTTTTTCGGTAGGAGTATAGTACTTCCTTACATCAGCCACTGCGGAATGGGCATCTCCGACTTTAAATATGGGGTGAATATGCGGGCCAAAT
>CAKNXH010038288.1:0-11197 GCA_932178445.1 Andricus quercusramuli | reverse complement strand
AATAACCCCTAAGCGGAGGCGTAACAACCGTGCCGAAAGCTGAATGGCACCGGGTGAGGTGTCTTGAAAGGTGACCCTGGGATACCGGGCGAACTCTCAGAGTATCAGCCTTATCCTTGCACGCGGGGCTCTACAAGGATGAACGAACCCTTTCCCTAGCTGCTCGTGGGAACAACAATGTAACCACCAAGACACCAAAATGTTGTAGATGCATTCCAAAACGATCGAACGCGCTGAAAATAATTTAGATGGAAACACGACGACGGACCGGCGAAACGCTCACATTGAGTGGACGGATCAACTTAAGAATGACGTGCTAGACTGCTACGATGCCAGCATTATCCCTGTTCGCGGAGGCTTTGTGGCGCGTATGCATACTCTGTGGTGCCAGAAACACCCAGAGCTTCAGCACGTTTCGCATCAGTCTTTGCGAAATCAAGCCCACTACCTCCGGAAAAATGGATATGTACGCTGAGCGCTTCCTCAACCGCTGCTTGAACAAGCTGCAGACGAAGATGAAACGACATTAAGACCAACCGCCGAAAGCAGGCACCTTCTGGAAGATGATCGCAATTTCAGTACAAGGAGGAACATCAACATGCAAGTTCCTATTAAGACCCAAGATCTGGCTGAAATGGATGCCTCCCTTCGTGGGGATATCTCGCAAGAGTCCGACCTCTGGACCATCAATTGCTCAGTTTATGGTGCTGCGAGAGCTTTGGCTGATTCAAATTGAAGGCTGAAACCGACGATGGATCAAAAGACAAGAAGACGCTTGCATCAACTGAACAAGAAAATTGGATGGGCAAGACAGAATGCTTCCCGTGTTCAATGTGTGATTGACTACATAACATCTGGTAGACCGTTCACGAAAAGGGTTCGAAGGTTCGCCCAAGAACTAAGGACCTTGAATCACACACTAAACAAGTCAAAGCTGCTAACGATCAAGCAGCATATTGTTGACAAAATAAGGATGTTATCTGACGCATGGAGGAGGATACAGAAGAGGGAGAGATGGATCAGGGAGAATCAAGAGTTTCTCGCTGACCCATCACGCCTCTTCAGTGATCCCCCTGTTTTCGTAAAAAATCCACCCAAGCCCAAGGAGGTAGAGACTTTTTGGAGAGAGGTGTACAAGATCCCGAAAACACTAGAGTTGAAAAAAGATACTGACAATATCATCCGCTTCAAGGAGTTTTGCGACAGCCTCATAAAATCTGCGGAGGAGTGCCCATCAGTCACTGCCGAAGATGTGAAAAAAGCACTTAGAGGCACGAAGAACTTCTCCGGTGCTGGACCAGATTGTATCAAGAACTTTTGGTGGAAGAAGTTTACTTCTATACACCAACGTTTGGCCCGCATATTCACCTCATATTTAAAGTCGGAGACGCCCATTCCGCAGTGGCTGGTATTAGGACGCACTATACTCGTACCGAAAAAAGGCAACTTGTCCAAACCAGAGAATTACAGGCCAATAACTTGTTTGAACACACTGTATAAGATCGTTACAGCTGTCCTAAACAACAGGATTGTTCGACGAATTGAGCCTGTATGGCGAGAGATGTACGAACAACGTGGTTCGAAAAAAGGTGTAGCAGGCTGTCGAGAGAACCTGCTGATTGACAGGTGTGTCTGTAAAGACGCTGCAGTCCATCAGCGCGTCCTGTCAATGGCCTGGATTGACTACAAGAAAGCTTTCGATTCAACATCTCATAGACTTATCATCTGTCTGTTGGAAAGTTTGAAGGTACATCCACACATAGTGAGATGCATAGAGAGATTGATGCCTCTTTGGAAAACTAGATTTACCATCTCATCTAGAAATCATCGTCTGACGACGAACAACGTCACCTTCCAGAGGGGCGTCTTTCAAGGGGATAGTATGAGCCCTTTGCTTTTTTGCATCACACTTCTGCCTCTATCTCTCGCACTACGAAATTCTCCTGGATACCTCTGTGGCGACAATAATCAGCGTGAGCATAAGGTCACTAATGTATTTTATATGGATGACCTGAAGATCTATGCCGCTGGTAAAAGCAAACTTCAAACTGCTATAAATGTCGTCAAGAACTACACAGGAGAGATTGGGATGGACTTTGGTTTGGACAAGTGTCCCAAAATTCATTTGAAGAAAGGAAAGATAACTGGCATTCCCAAGGACCCTGAGCTGGTGGATATAAGTGTTATTAGACATCTTAACACTGGAGACACCTATACATACCTGGGCGTACTTTAAAGCCGCATTCAGGACGTAACATCAGTGAAGGATTCTCTCCGAAGCAGATACAAGCATCTTCTTCGACAGATTTGGTCTTCCAATCTGTCGGCGTTGAACAAGGTATCTGCGACTAACATGCTTGCCGTCCCGGTTCTACTCTACTCGTTTGGGGGTGGTTCAATGGACGAAGAACGAGCTTAAGGACCTTGATGTCACCGCGCGTAAGATCATGCATATTCATAAAAGCTTGCATATCAATTCGTCAGCTCCGCGATTATACATTTCACGCCGTCAAGGCGGACGCGCACTTCTGAATCTCCAGTGTCTTCATAACCAAATTGTTTGAAGTACAGCTTACATCGTTGCGAATGGCAGAGATCCTCTCCTAAAGATGGTCAGAAACCACGAGATGATTGGCGAAGGAGCGGTCCTCTACAAAGCCGCGGAGCAAGGTGCCGAGACCCTTGGCCTGAATTTTAACATCAGAAGTGAAGAAAGTGCATTACTCCATCTAGATGCTTCACGTCTAAAAGCCGAAGTAAAGAAAGCAGAGGTTGGAAAATTTCACCAAGAGCTACTCGACAAGCATATGCACGGAAACTTTCACAGAAATGTAGAAAAACAGTCCTTGTCGAAAGAGCAAACTTTTGCTTTCCTCAAATCATCAGGGCTCAATTCAGGTACAGAGGGCTTTATTTTCGCATGCCAGGACGGTGTAATCTCCACCTTAGCATATCGCGCCCGCATTTTATGTCAAGAAGTTCCTAGTGATAGGTGCAGAGCGTGTCATGCACACGCTGAGTACCTAGAACACATACGATCGGGGTGTCCGACCCACGCAGGAACAACGTATATCTATAGACATAATGCGGCCCCAAGAGTACTTTATTACCACCTTCGTCGCTTTCACGGTGTTGGTCGTGACCCTGCCCTGCCGAACGCTCCAAGGGATATAGAGTCAATTGTCCGAAACGAGAAGTCACAAAAAATAAAAAATCTTAACAGTGCCTTAAAGGGTCCTGACTATATTTAAAGGTGGTGCAAAGCTGCTAAAGTTTAGTAGTTTTAAATCGGAAGGTAAGCACTTGTTGCCAAGTTTTTCTTCCGGATACTAATCTGACACTCACCCTTTATTAGCTTTAGGGTCTAAAATCATAAAACGACCTATGGTTATACTAGCCTTCTACCTACGATTGGAGTACAGCAGGGCTCACCACTTTCAGCAGGGGCTGACTTCCACGACAAGTGTATGACTGCCACCAAGTTTTTCTGTCATTTTTTTCTTCGCTTTATAGGAATCCTGGAAAGGGTTACGGTCGTTACGGTCACGGTTCGTTGTGGCTCATTGTTCACACCGAAGGGTCTGATTTTTTTCTACTTGAAATCACAATACATTTCATTTTTTTATTTCAAACTGTAATTTAACGTGCAGGATTAGGGACGAGTCGAAGGACAAGTTTGACGAAAATTTATGAGGGCCGGTTTGAGCTAGTCTCGTGACTGCCATTGGCAGTATTTGCAGTCAATGATTGCCTTCTGGACAGCCCTGGACTACAGCTTGACTAGGTACCCTTTTCCAAAACCAGTTATTTTCTCGTAAGTAAAACTTGGTAGGCAGGGCCGGCTTTAGGGATATGGGCGCCCCATGCGATAAGCAAAATAACGCCCTTCCCCCCTCTACTAAAATAAATAAAGTGTTGTCAATTCGATCATTTGTATTAAGTAAACGCATTAAATTATTTAAGTACTTGTTAATAACAATTGTAATAAACACATGTTTTTTTATGAATGTATTAAATAAATTAACTTTTGTGATACGTTTTCAAAATAGAAGTTTTTATTCTATGTGCATACATATTTACAGAATATATACACGACACAATATTATATTCACTATCAATAATAATGAATATAAAAAGGCGTATTCAATGTTTGATTCTTTAGCAGAGCGAAGTGAAAAAGATTATTCTCTTAAATCTGTTTTTTTGGGTATGCGAAAAAATGTTTATATCACATCAGGGTAATCCTTGATTTTTTCGAATTTATTGGATATCACTTTCAGTCGCCACAGAGGGACTGAATGTGTTTAAATTTTGAAAATTTAAAGATTATGTTCAATGGGTGCAAAAATTGTCGCGATTTTTTGTATGTACACTTTTCGGTAATAAATTACAATAAAAAATTACATTTTCGAACAATTAATTTTCGATCAAGTGAACATTTTTTGAAATATCAACAGAAATTGAAGACATGAGAATGACAACTAGATAAGTATCCATTTTTCGAAATTATGTTTTAACGATTTCAAGTGATTGAAGACGCAATTTATTGATACATATTAATAATATGTTAATATCGTTTCTTCTTCCATAAAAAAAAGAATTTTTAAATGATGAGTAATGTGTACGACAAGTGTGTAAGAAATATTTGATTTTTCGTCCTCATAAACAGTTTGGAAAAATGTTTTCACCTCCCTGAAACAATATACTTCAGACAGGCAGATCTTCATGTGTTGACATGGGAAAAATAACTTTTTCAGAGTTTTTGGAATAATTTTTTAGGGTTTGGAAAAATGTTACGGGAAAGTATAGAGGCTTTTTGATAATTATTCAACGAAGAATTTCATAAGACATATAGGTTTGACACCCCAAACACAACCTACGGGTCCTTGAAAACAACCCTTAAAACCAAAAATGTAAATTCTTCATGAAATCGACCTTTTGAGCACTTTATTCTCGAATTTTCTCATTAAAAATTATTTCTATTGGTCTCGTTGAATATTTATGAACATTTTAATTTTCAATTATTTAAAAGAATGAAATTTGTTTGAATAATTTTTTTTTTCGAAAATTCTTTTTTTTATAAAAAAATATTACCACTTGTTTAGTGGAATGTTTATTAAAAATTTTCAATTGATTTTCAATTGTTTAAAAAAATTTCATTTGTTTAAAAAATGTTTTTTTTCTTCATAACTTTGTCAAAGTGGCAGTTTATTGTCGTTGAATGGCATAAATACATATATTTTCAAATATTTTCCAATTCATTAAACAATAAATTATTATTTATTTTCAAATAATAAAGGTTTCATGTTAATTAATTTTATATTCACTTCTCACCTTCATTATTTAAAAACCCTTATTTGTTTCAACAAATTTAATTTGTTTTAACAATTATAATCTGCTTAAATAATTAATAGATTGTTGAAACAATTCGGAAATGTAAAAAAAATATTGTTTTCAGCAGTCAGATGTTTTAATATTAATAGCAGAAAAGAAAAATTTACAAATTTTTTGGAAAATATTTTTTAAACAATTAAATGTTGTTGAAAATAAAAAATCATTTATTTCTGAAACAATTGGAAAATATTTAAAAATAAATTCATGTCACATAACGTTAATAAACTGCCAGTTTTTAATAATTTTTTTTTGTGAATCCTAAAAACTTTGCTTTTTGATCCTTATTCAGTTGTCATTCCCATATCTTCAATTAAATAACTGTGGATTTTGTAAATAGAACACTTATTTAAAACATTTTAAAAATATGTTTGATAAAATTATTTCTGTTCAAGTGGAAGAAACACATGTCTATTTTTTTTTAATGTTAACAAATTTTTAAAATTTTTAAATATTTTTTAAATTAATTAATTTGACGATAATTTTCTCTAAGCGAAACGAGAAAGTTTTTAGGAAAAAATATTTTTTTTTAATGTTGAAATAAGTATCTATTAACCAGATAAAAAAAACGTAATATTTGTTATTTCAAAAAATTCTAACTTGATGAAAAATTCTATTTTTTCTCAAATATGACTCTATAATATTGTTGATCATAAAAAAATTTCCAATGTCTAAAAGGGATATCCAAAGTATCTGAAGGAATCACAGGTGATCCTCAGAGAAGACCGCAACTTTTCCACACTTCCCAAAGGCACATTTCAAAATATAATTTTGTCACTATTAAAAATAAATTATTAAAATTATTAAAAATAAATTAACAAATTAATAAATACTTTACTGGATCCTGATTAGAATCTTTTGAAAGCATTTGCACTTTTTTCTGCTTATTTATCAGCAAGAAGTTTTCTTTTTCGATACTGAGCACAGGGGAGTTTTTTTGACTTCGACGACATTGCATCTCGTACGCAAATAAGTTTTATAGACACAACTTATTCAATTTTGATTTAAAATATTGCGAGCAAAAGATCAAAAATAAGTAATCATTTTGGGGGTGCGAAAGTAAAGGAAAGTAAAGGACATAGTTTTCCAGAAGTTGTCGAAGTGAGAAAATGAGGAAATTAGGAAAACACTCACTTTATAAAAAGCGTTCTTTTGGGCGAGAGGAAGATCAACAATGATTGGATAGGAAAATTCGAAAAGAGGCATCCCTCTTCATATATATCAGAGAAACCGCTTGACCGAGAGTTTGTCAGAAAAATCTAAGCGGTTCCGTAGCTCACTTGACTAACGCATGCGCTAGATTTAGGTTTTAGGACAGGTTTTAGATAATTATGCAGGGTTTGATTCCCCAGCGGTTGCGACTTTTCAAAGCGTTTGAGCGTGCGATCATATGTGTAAGCCTCTGTGCCTGCAATTGTGTAAGAATAATCGTAAATTAAGTGCAGTAATAATGTATAAAATAATGTTTTCCTTTTCAAATCGATTGACATTTTACATCATTTTTGTTGTTTGATTTATAAATCGTGTACAGAATGCGTGCAGTGCATATATACATATACATATATGCGTTACAATGCGAAATCGGCGAAGTTACTCTTCACAGAAGTGAGGCTATTACGCTAATAGTAACTCTCCTTCTCGCTGAGTGTGTCGGTTACCAAGTGGTGCAGTGCATCCTACTATTTGAAATTGTTTATCCTACTTTTTTAAAAAGTCAGTTTAACTCACCTAAACACAAAATAGTGATTTTAACCAAATTCACCGACGAAAAGCTGCGTTTCAATTTAAAATAGTCAGAACAGTAGTTCTAACTATTTTAAATTGAAACGCGGCTTAGAGAGTTTACAGAGTTCTTCTAACGATCCACTTTTTTCCGTGTAGCGGGCGTAAGATTTTGTGTAGCGGGTAGCAGGCGTAAAGTTTTTTATGTTGGCCCGGCGGCGGAGTGCGCACTGGGTTAGAAGCGGCCACCTTACGCCTGCTTCACATGCGTGCAATGGCGCGTTTTCAAGGGGGGGGGGGGGGTCGGATAAAAAGCCGTTTGCGGATGGACATCCATATCCGATAATTTTAAGGTGGTTTTAGACCATTTAAAAACATTTTATAATTACATAAAATGTCATTTTTATTGAGCATTTAAAATTTTTATCGACGGAACTTCGAAATTTTACCGCGAACTGCGACAATTTTCTTAATAACAAGTTTTTAAAAACTTTCATGTATCGAATTGCTTTTTAGGTATTTCAAAATATTTTACAACGATTAGGAATTACATCAAATGCAGATTTTTCTGAACATTTACAATTTACCATAAAGATGGAACCTAGAAGTTTTTTTTAAACAAAAAAAAATCTGCCTGCTACACGGGTACATTCTCATTGCGCGCGGCTTGCAAGTTTGAGCGCGCCTGAGGCGCGTGACTGTTGGTTCTCGCGCTTTGCGCTCGGTCTTTGTATTTCCCCCACATTTGCGCACAGACCCTTTCAAATGAACGTTCAAATCATCGACAACTGTAATTTGGTGATTATGAATTCTCTTTTGTTAAAGCTCCTTCGGCTTTCACGAACACATTCTCATCACGTATCTCGTGCTTTGCACGTGATTTGGTCCAAAATGCGAACTTTTCTACATTATGTTCAACACTATTATATCAAATGTATTATATATTATATGTATTTCTGCACTCAAGCTGGTACTGCTTATTCAGATATTGCAAAATATTGTATACATTTTATTTTTCATGATTACTTCAATATTTACTCTTTATTTGGCACTAATTTTTATTCTTAGCTACCCTGAAATATCTATCATTTCAATATATTATGACAATTCATAATATGTATTGGTACTGGAACATACGTATTTTCATGGTCTTGTTCTTATAATTAAAAAAAGAAGTTAACATCCTGTACAAAAAAGGTTGTTATTATACATTTTATTGCAACTCGTGTCGTTTTTCCAAAAATTTTTGACAAATTTGAAGACCTTTTTTTGGTGCACAATTTTTGTCTTTTTATCTCTTTTTGTATCTTGCATAGTTTGACCGCAAAATGGAATTTTTCATTATTTTTTGCGATCAAATTTTGAATTTTTGTTTTTTTTTTTCGAAAAAATTCAAAAAGTTGTTATGATAATCTTGTAGGACTTTCAAAAAGCAACGCTTTTTTCTTATGACTTTTTTCATATCGTGTGTGTTATTCCACTGAGGATAAATTGTTCGAGTTTTCGAGTACAATGAATTGCCGTACATAGAATTTTTAAATATAAAAAAAATGGTCTCAACATTTTTCAAAATGCTCTAACTTTTTGAATTGTAATCCAAAATAGCTGGTTAACGAACTTGTTCTTTCTATTTAGGCCTTAAATGTGTGTGCCAAAGCACAATCCAATGTGACTATTTTTTCGAAAGTTATCGTGCCTACAGACTACAGACACACTACAGACACCTTAGTAAAAAACGTTTTTTCTGACTCAGGGGGTCTCGAAACGTGGAGATTTGATGAAAACCGACTAAGTCAAGTTTTACATACACGGAAAAAATAAGTTGTCGAAAGTTTACTTGACTACTCAACCATCCTAGGATAGGCCACTTTTTTCAGAATCTCGTACAATTTTGATTAAAGAACCGCAGACTTCATCGAAAAAGTGAAAAAAGTCATCGAATTATTGGTAGACAATCTAGGAACATCAGTTTTCGAATTTGTATTCAGCAGATTTTGACGAAGTTCTAGACAAGCATTCAATTTTTCATAAAAAGTCCTCCAGATTCCATAAGATTTGGAATACAAAAACTCTAGCACAGAAACAAATAACTGACTTATAAGTTGTCGAAGAATTCGTTAACTGTCTTCTACATATCTGGGTAATATTCACGAAACTGTACACCTTTGCGGCTTCGGCTATTACACACAGAAAAAAGTCAAACCAGCCCAAGTGCGAAGTTAGATACGGCCCAGCACTGGCCTAATGTCGGCAAAAATATTGCCGAAGATCGGCTGCCAATATCGTACCGATGCTGGAATGATAACTCCGGTATGCACTCGGCGGCCAATTCTGGCCCAGACTCTACCCGCCATCACTTATGCGTTACTGGCTGCCATTATCGGCTCAGCAATGGGTACTGATATCGCCCCTACCTCGGCTGCCAATATCGTGCCATTGCTGGAATGATAACTCCAGTATGCACTAGGCGGCCAATTCTGGCCCAGACTCTGGCCGCCATCACCGGAGTAAACTGAAAAAATAAAAAATCATTGAATTGTTTTTAGGACGCCACTATCTATGTAGAGTGAATACATATATTACATTTTTAAATATTATATTACAAATAAAATTTCTAACGGTACGGGGCATCGAACCTACATTTATACATAAATCTATCGCCTAGCAGTCGGGAGTCTTAACCATTGCGCTAAACCTACGAACTGAAATTTGATGAAAAAGCCATCCTCATAAGCTATAGCTCAAAAAAGTTGAAACACTAAATTTAAAACTCTCTTTTTCTAATTAAATATTTATTATCATACGACATTATGTTAATGTAAAATATACGAACTGTTAACAGGAATATCAATAAAATAATTTTTAAAGAGATAATTTATGTCGATTACAATTTTTCTCCGTGTGATATTTCATTTTTTCGCGTTTGAGACTACTTTACAACTTTCTACAATGACAGGAAAAGTAATTTGTTTATGAATATTTGAAATTTTTAACGACGGAACATAGAAATTTGATCGTGAACTTTGACTTTTTTTTAACAGCAAATTTTTTTAACCTTCGTGTAAGGTTTGGATTTTAGGTGTTTTAGACCATATTACAACGTTTAAGATTGACATAAAATGTCATTTTTTTCTGAACATTTCCAATTTTACATAGAGATGGAACTTAGAAATTTTTCTTAAAAAAAAAAATAGGAAAAATGTTGTATTGGCGACAGTTGTATCTATAGTTCTCAGACATTTTAGGAGACATGAACCATATTTTCAAAGGTATTTTAATTTTTTTAAATATTTATACTCTCGGCATAGTACTGCGCCGAGGATGGGCCAAACTCTGGCTCTTCCTCTGAAAACATAGTTTGCCGTAGTAAAATTCACACTGGGCCCAGTGATGCGCCTTTGATGGGCCAGACTCGGGCTTTTCCTATTGGAAAATGTTTTAAATAAATAATTTATATCGATCACAATTTTTCTCCGTATAATATTCCATGTTTCGCGTTTTAGACTACTATACAACTTTCTACCATGACAGGAAATGTAATTTTTATGAAACATTTAAAATTTCTAAGGACGGAACTTAGAAATTTGATCGTGAACTTTGACTTTTTTTTAATAACAATTGTTTTTAAACTTCTGTGTAAGGTTAGGGTTTTAGGTGTTTTAGACTATTTGCGATAGTTGTATTTATAGTTCTTAGACATTTCAGATTATGAACCATATTTTTAAAGGATTAACATTTTTTTTCAATATTATGGTTTGCCGTGATGAAAGTCACACTGGGCCCAGCGATACGCCTTTGCTGGGCCAGACCTTGGCTTTTCCTATTGAAACATGTTTAGCCAAAGTAAAGACGAAGTTTGGAAAAGCAGTGCACCGAGTCTGGGCCGAAGTCTAGCTCTTCTTTTTAAAATATGGTTTACGTACTAAAAGTAAAACTTGGCCCAGTAACGCGCCTTTGCTGGGCCAGACTCTGGCTTTTGCTATTAAAACATGTTCAGCCAAAGTAAGAACGAAGTTCGGAACAGCAGTGCACCGAGTCTGGGCCGAAGTCTAGCTCTTCTTCTTAAAATATGGTTTACGTACTA
>CAKNXH010038282.1:0-11587 GCA_932178445.1 Andricus quercusramuli | reverse complement strand
GTTAATTTTGAACCAAGATGTTGCATATAATAAAAAAATAAAAAATTTCAAACAAAAAATGGAAAAGTTACACTTTCAGGTAAAAAAAACCATTTCAAAAAAAAAAATAATAATTTTCCACAAAATACCTAAACTTTTAACCAAAGAAATGAAGTTTCAACTGTATAGAATTATGAATCTTTAACTGGAATAGTTAAGTTTCAGTGAAAAAATTAATTTTCAACAACAAAAAAACTTCAATCAAAAAGATAAATTTTCAAGTAAAATGACGAATCTTCAAAAAAAATAAACTACAAATAAATTCGTAGATATTTTTTACTGTACAATTTTTGTTTATTCATATTACTTTTTATCTTGTATATTTTGACCGCAAAATGGAATTTTTGATTTTTCTTTTTTTTGTACGATAAAAATTCGAATTTTCGATTTTTCAAGAAAATTAAAAAAAAAACGTATAACAGACAGACAAACAGACAGACATTTTGTAAAACCCTGTTTTTTGGGTTCAGGGGGTCTGAAAACGTGGACATTTGACAAAAATTATAGGATAAGAATGTAAAAATAACAAATATATACCAAAAGGTTTATTAACTTTTAATTAAAACGACTAAGCTTCAAAAAAAAAATTGTAAAAAAAGCGTTTAACTTTCAACCAAGTAGTTTTATTTCCAACCTAAAAGATGAATTTTCAACTAAAATTATAAATATTCTACTGGAATACTTGAATTTTTAACCGAAAAAAATCTTCAACCGAAAAAGACGAATTTTCAAATAAAATTGTGTATTTTAAAACAAAAGGGTGATTTTCAATCAAGAAGATTAATTTTCTACCAAAAAAGACGAATTTTAGCTAAATTGCGATTTTTATTAGGATTCATTTCGTTATTTCGGGCAAGAAATATAACAAAAAGTAACCTTTTCATAAAATAAGTAACTTTTTAGTAGCCGCTGATCAAAAAAGTAACAAAGTTACAAAAAAGTAACCCGTTCCGAGCTCTGCGATTCTGCACTTTCTTTCATCTATTCAGATGAAAGAGTGTGAACTCTGAGAATAAGAATCCTTTCTAAATGTCCAAAGAGTAAAATGCGATTGTTAAATTTATGAAATAAATATACATTTTCAGATGTACACTAGTCAAAAGGAGAGAAAAGGAGAACGATACAAAAAAAATCTTGTTGCAGTGAATCCTTTGATGTTTAACTTATAACGAGCAAGGCAGCGATCGTGACTCTTAGATGGAAGGACCCACTTCCTAGCCTAGGGTATTATTCCAGAGACTAATGGGGTCAATCCAGCTTTATTACCTTCTAGTTTCTAGTATAGTACAACCAATTTGCAATAAAGCAACCAATACTGATACTGATTTACATAATATAGGGTACTGAGAAAGTGGAGTTTGTAATTTACACTTGTTGTAGCAGATCTATTATTAATTGCTGGTATTAGCAATTTATGAAAGGAACGAGGAAGAGATCCAAGATGGTTAATTAACTAGAGAAAGTTAATTATGACGTATACAAGGAAAAAATCGCCATTGACTTTTATCTTTATTTACGTAAGGAAAAAAAAGTTTTTTTCTATGAAGAAAAAAGGATCTTTTGTTCCTGTTTTTCAAAATTAGAAACACTTTTATACTTTTAAAACAGAAGACGGCGAATTTTATATTTGACTTTTAAAAAATTGTCCCGTGAAATGAAACTATCATTTGTGGTAGTTAGCCTAGGTAGTAAACTGGAAGCTGTTTACATGAATTCAGAATTGCGCAATATTATTCTGTGACGTCATCCAAAATGTTCTAGAAGCTCAGCAAGGACACGAACCACTACATGTTAGATTGATGATTTTAAACCCAAAAAGATGAAGTTTCTGTAAACCAGTTGACCGAAAAAGTTAATTTTCTCATTAATTTAGTTCCAATTTAAGAGAAAACAAGAAAAAGGGGAAGTTTCTTGAAAACAGTTCCATCCATCGAGAAAAGCTAGTAATTCTTTCCTGTTTACCATCATGACAACATGGATTTGAACCGCTGTTAGTCAACACCCAGTAAAAACAAATGCCTAAAGTTCTAATCGACGGTAAAAAAACTAATAAAGGGCGGACGTGTATTTGTCGCAATAATTCGAGGGAATCTAGCAATGCGTATTAGGGGAATCTCTAAGGCGCGAGATAAATTGGGTGTGCGCACTTGTGAGGGAGGAAAGGTTCGAAAAGAGAATGAATACCTATCTACGACAATGAAGAGAGGGTTTAAAACTGAAAACCCTCGTGCTAAATTTACGGCAGGCTGGATCCGGCGCGTCATTAAACACGTTGTTTCATAATTCACAA
This sequence comes from Andricus quercusramuli, assembly GCA_932178445.1. NCBI lineage: Eukaryota > Metazoa > Arthropoda > Insecta > Hymenoptera > Cynipidae > Andricus > Andricus quercusramuli. Next base: position 9,258 of record CAKNXH010038282.1, on the reverse strand, counting down.
CGCGTGATATACATACGTATACATATCTGCGGACCGCTACCTTATACGCTATGCCGTGATGCTCGCTTGGGCTCTACCCAACACCCTTTTATGTTTCTATAGAGTGCTCCAAACAAGTGCTGCCAAGTGTTTTAGGGCGTGGGGCTTGTGTAGGTAGTTGAATTACAGGTCTGAGCTTGATTGAGGAATTTCTACTTCTGTGTGTTCACTGTATTCTTTTTCCTGTTCAGATGATGCTATGATGCACCAACATCTGCACTCTGCACACCTATCCCGCTTTTAACTACCGAGCTACGTGACATTTATCGGATTCCGTAAAGACAATGGCTGCAAAATGAAAAGCTGCAACAGTGCTTGCAAATTCAAGCCCTGTTTCGTTCGTCTGAATTCAAAGGGGTTAGTTTACGAAATCATAAACTAGCAAATACAAAGCATGCCAATAGTTTTTGGGTATGCAGGAAAGATTAGTAGAGTTAGTAAAACTGGATTGATTGTACTACATCCTCTGATTGATGCAAGCAAATATTTTGTTTGAACCAAGCAAAACTTCAGGTTAATCCAAGAAAATATTATCTGATTCCTATAGCCACCATGGACGACAGATCCCTAGTCAGAGCATCATGGAGCTTATGATCTAAATCTTTTCTAGGAAAAGATTTTGGTTGAAACACCCAAAACTTTAGCTATGTTCTTTCATCAAAAACCTATTCACGCAATCTTAGGTATCAGACAGATGCAAGTAATTTTGCATATTATTCACATAACGAATCCACTTCAGAAGTGACCAATTACTGAAAAAACAAATCAGGAAGGCTCTGAATTCTAAAATTGTATGGTAATTGTAGAGTCAAACTATAAACGCTTTTCAAAGGGTTGTACTAATTGCTGGCCTCGCAACCCCTTTGCAGCCAAAGGGAGTGTTTTTCTTTAATTGGACTCTTAGGCGAAGAACAGAGGGTTTATCAAATACTTATTTGCTCACTGTTTTCTTTAAAAATCGTGGATCCTATTGCACTTCACGAGAGTAGCCACAGTAAAAATCTCGCTGGACAGGGATAGGAGCATCAAACGGTACATCTCGACTTTTTAATCCTGAAATCTCTTCAATGATTATAACCAAAAATCATTCTAACATCACTGATCCTGGATGAGCTTTAACAGTCAATTTTAGTTGAGGACGACTGAGATCCTCGTAAAATATTCATCAGGGTGGAATTTTTATTCTGGTGTTTTTACGACTGAGTAATATGGCGAGAAGATGGCTCTCAGGTGGATGGAGGGATGTCGCGCTCAACCTTGAGTATGGGGGTTGGTAAGGGTTGAAGGTGCACAAACCAGGGTGCGGACTAGGCTAACGACTTTCTGATGAGGCAATGCGAACCGCAACTTCTTCGTAATGGACTACCCTCTTCTCTATTCCCTGTTTCTCTGGCCCATATTGATCTCAAAGTGGATATAGGTGCGGGAAAAGGGAAAACCCCCGTAAACCGTAACCGTCGCCGTCAGCAATAACGCTCTACTCGGTTTCCAGACTCTGGCGTCATGATTCCCCCGGGTTTCAGGTGAAATGTGCATTTACATCAACCATTTGCCCCAATGATGAAGTGCAACCCGCTAAATTAACGCCCATTAACTCGAAAACGATCACGGCGCGTGTAATTTAATTGAGCGCGTATTATTATATAAAGTAGGTTTTTGGTGAAAGCATAGGTTAAACACGTTTCAAAATATTCAAAGTGACATTTCAGTGCTAATGTACGCAATTGTAGTTTGTCATTGATGATTCTGTGGTTGATGAAGTTACGATGAGCAGGAAATTTTCTATATTTCCGCAGCTCTAATGAGGTCTGAACAAAGCTGGGATGAAGGAATGCTTCACTGTAATTAGCATTTGATAGTAACTGGACCATTAAAAAATAGAGGAATTGCGTTGCTGTAATTAATTGCATTTTGTGGTATTTAGAGGTCTTAAAGCACTAATTATTCAAGGTGTATTCTACAAATGTACAATGCTGCAAATTAACTGACATAGACAATATGGATAGTGTTTCCAGACTGTTCATCATGAGGTAATTATAGTACAAGTGCTTGGTTCAAGTGCCCTAAATTTTGAGGGTAATAAATTACAGAGGCGGCTTATCAATTGCCAAATCTTGATTTATAAGACACTTAGAATTCGTTTAATAAGGTCATAAAGGATAAAAATATCTCAAATCTTTTCCAATATCCTAAACACTCGAAAGTAGAAGACCATCATCCTGATAATACAGACGAAATCTGATCGGATGAAGTAAATCTAGTCTAATTTAGTATCACGAATGCAAGCCTAGCTTCCCCTATTGTTTCCTAGTTTTCCAAGTTCGACCCCCATTTGGTTAACCGAAACCATCTATTCTCTGATAAAGGGGGTCACCATGCGGGTTGATCTTTCTTGTGGGAATTCCCCTGACATGTTTCAATCAACATTCTGACCAAGTTCTTTTTCTATTTGACAGGGTGTCCACTAAAATTCTAAGAAACAATTTCTTGGTTATTTCCCAGATGATCATTCCAGTAAGGAAAAATATGACGATAAAATTGGTCAGAAAAGAAAATTGCATCGTATCCAATTACAGACTTGACAGCCCAAAATGTTCTCAAAACAGGGAAAATAGGGTAATTTTTCACAAAAATGGGAAATAATGAAGGGAATAAAGTCTATTAAATAAAATTAATTTATAGGCATCATATTCAATTCCTTGATGACGTCATCAAGAATGTTCTAGTAGAATTTTCTTCACGAATTATTTGCGCACTAAATAAATAAGGAGAGGAATTTTTAGTTGAATATGTTCTCTATAAGGAATCAATAAATCAAATTTGTAGCTGAAACAGGATGTCAAGAATGGCCCTCCGTATCAAATTTCATCTGTAAACCTGCACCTTTTCGCGCACTAAATAAATATTTTAGCTGTAAGGAAGCAATAAATCATCCTTTTTTTTCTTGCAATAACTATATGACGCAGTATAAATTGACAGGACAAAGCAAAATATAACCTTGAAATTATTAACGCGAAAAATGCTTGAGATAAGAAATAACCTTGAACCTGTTGTTACATAAACTCAGAATTGCGCATTATTACTCTGTGACGTCATCAAGGAATGTTCTGGAATGGTCTCGATGTCAACCTCTAATACTAATTGATCCAGAACCCGCCTAGCTCATCTACTAGCAAAACACCAGGAAAAGGGGGACGTTTCTTGAAAAAGGAGGAAAAAGATAACAATTGTTGAAGGTCTGGAATTATAATTTTCAGTCAAGTGGTGCTTTTCTCGAAACTGATAATTGAAACCACTTCGCTTGTGTTAGAGGTAGTAAACATATCATGGAGGTGCGTAGCAACAAACTATGCCATTCGAGGCAAGCTGTGTATTTACACTGGCGTCGTAATCATGTACCTAACTACACGATCACACACTTAAAGGTATATTTCTATCAGACACGCTATTATATTGCAATCCCCCGCAGACTCGGAATCTCACGTACAATGAGCCTTAAGCTCGATTTTACGCGAGCTTGGAGCAAACATCGATTTCAAAAGGGGAAAATTGTTTCCCCTTTACTGGAAAACACCTCGAGTAATACACGTAGCCGTACTCAGTTGACAAGCTAAAATTTTTATATGGCAGTTCAATCTTTAAGTGAAAATGTTTATGAACCTCTTCCAATCATAGCGTTCTTTGGCTTGAGCAGAAAATAATTTTTGAAACGTTTTGAAACGTATTGAAACTAAAGATGACGCCTGTATTACATTACCTGATAGTATCGGACAACTATCCGGGTGACCTTGAAAAAATTAGCCTTGGATTTGAAATGCGATAGTGCCGTCCAGATTATAGATAACAATATTTTTAAAAAGCTGTCGAAGAGCTCTTTAAATTCTGCGTTAAATGAACCCTGGATGAAGTAATTTTGTCTTGTGGGTATTGAATTATCACATGAGAAGAAAAAAAAACTCTGGCATGACAAGAGTTTCCGAATTTTTAATTTTCCTCTTCCTCACGTGGTAATTCAATAACGGCAAGACCATATTACTTCAAATATGGCTCATTTAAAGCAGAATTTGATTAGCTTTCCAACGGTTTCAAGAAAAAATGTTTGCCTATATTCTGAAGGGCGCTATCACCTTTCAAAGTCAAGGCTCATTTTCAATAGCTCACCCGGTTAGTTGGCCGATACTATCCATTGGTAGTGTACACTCACTTTAATATATTTTTTCTAAGTTTCTTCATGTTAGAAACATGATTTATTAAAAATTGGAAACAGAAATTGAATTTTTTATTAAATTATACAGGAACACCCGGTATAAGTGAAGGTAAGTGTGTAGCGAATACGGAGTGCTTATGTGAACTGCGTTCAGAGCGTAACTGAAGGATCGTGCTCCGTGAAATTAAAATCAACCACCCTCAACGTTGCAATCTCTATTCTGCAAAACCTTTTCGCAGTTTTTCTGAAGAAAAAGTGCTTGACATCGAGCGAGGCGAATTCGCTGCTATACCATTTTCTTTTTCAAGAGTACCATTTGAAAACAGAGTCTGACATTTTTAATTCTTGCTTTTCAAAAGTTATAAAATCATGCCAGAACTCTAATGAGGAATTCAAGAACAAGAAAATTTTTCAAATCTTTGGAACAGAAACTTTAACTTGCTCTTTTTGTACGTGATAAAAGTCGGCTAGGGTATGTGGAAGAGTCGGCTAGAGTGTGGAGTCAAATCGGATAGAGCGTGGAGTCAAGTCGGCTAGAGTATGGAGTCAAGTCGGCTCTACTATCCCTCCCGTGAAAAAAATACTACGAACCAACACTCAACCGGAAATATAAGGGTTTCCGCCCGGGGCTGAGGAGCCCTAAAAGTTTGATAAAGTCGTTATTTGTGAAGGTACAGAGGAAGGGAAAAGTGTTTGTAGACTCGCTCTTTTGATCATTTTTCGGCCCGTGACAAATATGAACGATTAATAAGAGGAATTCAGTGGAGTTTATGTGAGAACGATTCGTTTACAAATGGTTGGTGTAAAAGATTAGGGTACTTTGCAGGATGGTGAACGATTCGGACCGAACCACGGCGCAGGCGGTGCAGTCAGCAAACACGTGACTCGCATTATCTATATACGGTGCTCACTACAAACGGTGCGGGCTCGGAACAGAGACAGCTAATTATTTAGACACGGTTGGACGCCACCCCATCGATCACTCCCACGACCTCCTTCTCTTCTCGTTTCTTCTCCTCTCTCTCTCTCTCTCTCTCACACACACACACTCTTTTGCCTACCAGCAATTTCGTCCTTCTCGAAAAAATTGATCAGTTTGAAAAATTCTTATCCTTAAGGATGTTTTCTAAGGACAGTCCAAAATTTGAGTGATTTTTAAAATGATATAAAGGACAGTCCAAAATTATTTTCCCTATAATAAGTAGGGTAGGGCTAAAGTCGGCTAGAGGGTAGAGTCAGTCGGCTAGAGTGTGGAGTCAAGTCGGCTAGAGCGTGGAATCAAGTGGGATAGGGTACGGGATAAAGTCGTTTGAGAAAGTATACCACGACCGTCTTAGCGACGAACAAATGAAGGAGCAAACGTTGTATTTAATTAAATTTCAGTTCGCTCGTACGAAGCACGTTTCTCGCAATTAGTCTGATTTATCGATGAGTATTTTCCATGGTACTCTCGCGGACAAGATTTCTTCCGGTCGAGTTTCTTGCTAGTTGAAGCTGCTCTAAAAGTAAGGTACGTACCCAACCTGCGGTAGTAAAGCATTTCGCAAAGTTTTCGCTTTCTGAATTTTCATCTTCGCGAGCTAGTGGAAAAGATGCTTTCTCAACTTGAAACGTAATTCGATGCAAAAAGGAGAAAAGAGTCCGCCAGTAAAATACCAAACTCTCATGCTCCTCTGGAGATGAATTTCATGAATTACGGATACTCCTTTCTAATTCATCCCCTACTTTGTCTTGCAGTCATCTTGGATTTGCCACTGACGTTTTTTGAATTAGCACGGGGAGCTCAAGGATGTAAAGTAGAATTTCAGGAAATTACTGAGAAATAATGTATTATACGCGCGAAAAATAATAGTCCTCTAATCAGGGATAATTACTATTTTAATAATAAAATCGAGAAAATGTTGGTACCGAAAATATTCGCAAAACATACGAAATAGGGTGATTTTTCACAAAAAAGAAATGAATAGTTGAATTTTTAACCAAAAGGGTTAATTTTTAAACAAGAAGGTTAATTTTCTATTTTAAAAAATGTTTTCAAAAAAATACAAGAATTTTAAACAAAATAGTTACATTTTTCAGCAAAAAATGTGAATTTTCTATAAAACAGTTGAATTTTAAACAACAAAAAAATAAATTTTTAATCAAAAGGTTGAATTTTGAACCAATACAGTTTAATTCTCAACTTAAAAAAAAACGAATTTTTAACAAACAAAAAATGATATCCAACCTGAAAATATTAATTTTCAACAAAAAATTTAATTTTCAATCAAATAGTCGAATTTTTTACGAAATTTTTAAGTAAGAAAGACGACTTTTCAAAAAAAAACATTGGAATTTTCAACCCAGAAAGACGATTTTTCAGCAAAACATTTATATGCTTTATCGGGAAAAAATTCCACAAAACAATTATATTTTCAATCCGAAAATATAAATTTTCAATAACAAAGTAAATATTTAACCAAACAGTTGAATTTTTTACAAAATTTTTAAATTTTCAAGTCAGAAAGACGACTTTTTTAAGAAACAGTTGAATTTAAACCCAAAAAAATTAACTTTTAACGAAAAAGTTCACTTTCAACCAAAATACTTGAATCTTCAATTTAAAAAAATTAATTCTACAAACTATTCGAATTTTCAACAAGAAAATTTGAATTTTAATCCAAAAAAGTTAATATTAAACCAAACAGTTGAACTTTCTACCAAAAAATGTGAATATTCAAGAAAAAATACAATTTTCAACTCAATAGCTGAATTTTCAACAAAAAAGGTTGAATTTTCAACCAAAAAATATGACCTTTTAGTAAAATTGTTGAATTTTCTAAAAATAATTGAATTTTTAACCAAATGATAAATTTTATCCAAAAAAGATTAAATTTCATCCAAAAAAGATTAAATTTCATCCAAAAAAGATTAATTTCCAATAAAAAATATTATTTTAGACTTTCAAACCCGAAAACATGAATTTTCAACAAAAAAAAGTACAATTTTAAACAAATAGTTGAATTTTCTACCAAATTGTTAAAGTTTGAAGCTAAAAAGATTACTTTTTTGGCAAAAAAAGTTGAATTTTCAACCCAAAATATAAATTTATGAGCAAAAAAGTTCATTTTCAATCAAAAATAGTCGAATTTTTAACCCAGGAAGATTAATTTTCTGCAAAACAATTGAATTCTCTACAAAAAAATTGAATTTTCTACCCGAAAATTTAAATTTAGCAACAAGTAAGTTAATTTTCGAGCAAATAGTTGCATTTTGAACCCAAAAATATTAATTTTCAACCCAAAAATATTAATTTGAAAAAAATCATAATTTTCAACAAAATAGTTATATTTCTGACCAAAAACGATTACCTTTCAACAAAATTGTTAAATTATCAAAAAATAATTGAATTTGCAACTTAAAATTAATTTTCTATGCAAAAAGGCGAATATTCAACAAAACAGTTGAATAATCAACAAAAAATATGATTTTTTAACAAAATAGTTGCATTTTTTAACAAAACGGTCGAATTTTCAAACAGAAAAGAATAAACAATTTAAAAACAGTTACAATTTCTACCAAATAATTGCATTCAACAAAACAGTTGAATTTTCGACCAAAAAAGTTAACTAACCAAATAGTTGAATTTTCAACAAAATAATAAAATGTTTAACCAAGTTGAAGAATTTTTAACCAAAAGAGATGAATCCTGTCCCAAAAATATAATAATAGACTTTTGAACCATGAAAATAATTAACTTTGAAACAAAAATAGTTGAATTTTCTTATTGGGTTTGCATTCAAGTGGAAAAATGAGAAAAAGGGGAGCTTTCTTGAAAGAAGGAAAAAAAGAGGAATTTTGTAAAAAAAAAAAGGGGGGGAATAGGGGAAAGAGTGTGAAGTCTGATAAGGGGATTTAATTTTTGAGACGTTGACCCTTTTTGACTCGGGGGTAGTATACTCGTAAAAACTAAATGTATATTTTATCTGGGTCTGTTTTCCCCTTATAAAAAGAGAATGAGGGAGAGGAAGAATGCACACACCAAAGACTGTTGCAATATTCAAGGTGCACAGCAATATCCTCGCTTTTCGCAGACAGTAGAAGCCATTCTTTCTGTCCCCATCCGTGAATCCTATTACCACGTTTCTTAGCCCTTTTTGGAATCATCCCTTATCTCCTGCACGTATTATGCTTGTAAGAAAATATACCGAGTGTCTTGTCTCGCACGATAAATATGCGAGTGTTTACTAGATCAGGTAAATAATTTAAGAGGAGTTTGCGGAACAACAGTTGCAAACATTGCAAGTAGTAAAAACATAAATAAAACATCGTTTATTCAATAAAGATGGAAAGGTTTTCTAGCTCACAAAAGAATTACAAAATATGAGTTGACTGTGGCGTTGTAACATTATTTTTTACACTTATTTTTCATGCTGTAAGTCCCAATATACACTACAAACATTTTTTGGGCAGATTGGAAGACATTCAGAAAAGCGGCTGTAATTTTCTTGTGAATCGTAATTATACATGTTATGGGGCAAAAATAGAACTGAAGAATGTTCTGACTATCAAAAAAAAAAATTTTCGTCTCTTCAATTCGAATCGTTTTCTCTGGATTAGCGATTAGAATGAAATTTCGAAATCAATCACATAAATCATAATTTCTGGTGAAAAGGGAACGGAACTGCAACTACATCGACACGAAAGCCGGACTACATGTGAGAGAACACAATATTGTGGATCAATAAACCTCAATAAAGTCAATTTCTGTCGCGGAGCATCTGAATACGGAAATTTTGTATTCCGTTGGCTAGGCTGCCGACCGGGCAGGGTTCGTGCCCCGAATACAGATTAAGTATATACATATTTTATACCACGCCTGAGCCTATTTCGGTGTGCATGTGTGACAGAGTGGAGAGAATGGTACAGACCCACACATTCTAAAAACGAAAAATAGCGAGAGAAAAAGAAAGATACACTGTAAAAGCAGGGGGATGTATTCAAAGTGAGTAGAGAGTATCTGAAGGTGTGAT
>CAKNXH010038251.1:0-11885 GCA_932178445.1 Andricus quercusramuli | reverse complement strand
GGTTTGTTTACGAATCCTATATTAACACCTATACGCATATATAAAACTATCTTATATCTATAAATCGCACGCATTACGCTGAGACTTATGATTCTTTCTGCCCTTATATACTAACCAGTGAAACGTATCGCTACTTGTGAGAAACTAATAGTGCTGCGTCAAAAATTGCAGGTGCCCCGGACTTTATTATATATTTATATTGATCATTTATATGCATACAAACTATAATTAAATAAATAAACTATTAACGCGACGAACTTTTGCATGAAAAATTTGGTTTTAGAAACATAAGAACTGAACTGAAAGATTGCTTGAGAATTATTTCAATATTTCAAACACAAAATTAAAAGCAGCGTAATAAGGAAGTGAATTCAGGCAGCGACTTTTTTTTGAAAATTTAAAAGTAATTATCAGCTCATTTGAGACAGTAGCACAGAAGTTTATACTATTATTAAGTATATTTTGTGAGTATTTTATATGTTGAAACATATCAATAGAAATATTACAAAATATTATCTCTAGAATTATCTCAGGGCGTCTACTCAAATTCTATAAAAAAAATTTCTGACAATCCCAGTTTTTTCCAGGTATCTATAGATTTTTTCAAGGTATAATTTTCCTGAATGAGGAGTCACTCAAGTATTAAGTATCGTAATTTGTATAGCAATTGTAATCCTACATCCCTTCAAAGTATTACATAATACCTAAAAAAGCCCTATCGTTAAGTATATCTGTGGATGGCTAAATTGTAATTACTTGAGTTTATTAAAAGTTTCATTAGTTTTAGTTTAGTTTTATTAAAATTTTTATACATAAAATCAAATAATGATGTTCCTTAATTTATGAAAGTAACTTTATAGAAGCCCAGGCGGAAATATTATTTATATATAGTGTGAAGTGTTATATATAATATTCATTTGTTTTATATAAAAAATGTATAAAACAAATGAATATTATATATAATACTTCACACTATATATAAACTATATATAATATTTCCGCCTGGGAGGACAAGAGCTTTTAGAAAAATTATAATAACTACTAAAAAAAATCCAACTTTTAGCGAAAAATGCCTTTGACATATTGGATATTTTTTAAAATAATTTGTTTAAAATTATTTTCATAGTTACTTAAAATTCAAAGCATTGTGAACTTATCACTTGCGGGGCGGCCGCTGGACCGAAAACCAAGAAATGACCAGGAATTTTTTGAAATCGGGAAAAACCGACAAATGACAGTAAATTTATTTTTTCACAGGGAATTTTACAAATTCTTAGAACAACCATTTATGAAATTACTTGGAATATTACAAATACCATATCACATGATATAATTCAATTTAAAAAAAGTTCGATTTCAACTTTTTTTGAATATTAAGTTCAGTTGTTGTTAACTGTTTCAATTACTGCATTATTCAGTTTATAACGCTTAATTCTAAAATCTTTTACTTTACAATTTTTCCATTTTATGTCTTCATTTTTAAACGGAAATTTTTTATTGAAAGTATTTAAAAATTCAGTTTTGAAGGCTTTAAGAATAAAAAATAAAAAGCGTTAGAAATTTAAAATTGTTTATAAAAATGTTTTAAGTTGATCAACTGTAAATATTAATTAATGATTTTTTAAATTGAACTGCAGTTCGAGTGTTAAAAATTGTTCAATAATTATTTCACAATTGAAATTTCACAATGAAACTTCATAAATTATTTTCAATGTGAAAACTTAAAATTAATATATTCATAATCACACACTTTTATTCAATTTAGAATCCTATGCAAATATTGTCTCAGTCTAAAATATTCAATTTTTAACCCTTTCAGTTGGACATTTTTCCATCACAAAAATTGCAAAAGGAGAAATTATAAATGAAATAATCAAAACTAAAGAATTTTAAACTGAATTGTTTGAAACAGGAAGCCTTGAATGGTAAAATTTTAAACTTTTAACGTTACAATTTTTATTCTAATGTTGAATAACAATTCAAAATTATCAAATTGAAACGACCAAAATCAATGCAAATAAACAAATTTTAGTATTTAGTTTTTTTCCCAATTGTAAGAGGAACTTTTTTGGTTTAAAATTTGTATTAAGTGGAAGAATGGGAAGTATTGTATTTTTAAAATTTTTATCAAGCTTGAAATGAGGAAATTTTAATTTTTGTTAAATTGGCAGTACATTTTATATTTTTAAGGTTTTCATTGAGTTAGAAGGAACACAATTTTTAATAAATTGGAAGAGGCGATTTTTTCTTTTCAAGATTTTTATTGTGTTTGAGGAAAGATTTTTTTTAATAGGAGGAGGATAATTTAACAAATAAATTTTTATTGAGTATGCGCGGATGAAATTTGGATTTTCAATTTATTCTGGATTAAAAGAGGGACATTTTGTTATTTTTATGATTCTTAAAGAACTGGGAGGAAATTTGTGTTTTCAAGTTTTTCTAAATAGGAAGAGACACTTTTTGGTTTTGAACGTTTTTATTGAGTTGGGAGAGGGACATGTTTCATTTTTCAACATTTTAATTAAGGAGAATTGAAATGGAGGATTAGTTTTAATTTAGAGCATTTAAAACGATAGCGTGGATTGATATTTTTTAACCAGAAATCTTTGAACTGTTCAATTTATAAAAGTGTAAAAAATTCAGTTTCGCAGTTTTTTATTGATAATTTCCGAATTAAAACTTGTTTAAGCTTCAATGCATACTACATTAGTTACAAACATTTTTGTACTATAAACGCGAATAATTGAAACTTTTGGCGGGAAATCACAGGCCACGAGTCGGATGCAGTCGGTCCGCTGGCCGGGTCGTCGAGTACTCGGCTATAGACGGAACAGCTCGGAAACTTTCGGGCGTTTTTAGTATAGTCTTTTAGAATTCTCGCAAATCTCGGTTTCAGATATTACTAGCGGCTCTCATTTCAATACGCATTCATATTTAAGAATACTAGAATTTCGTACATTTCTTATAACTTATGTTACCTAAAATATTTACTATTGGCAATATTTTTTAGAAAACTTGTTATTGACCATTATCACTTTTTCACACTCACAATTCTCAAACAGTGAATAAGACTTTTTCTAAACGTAAATACTAATTTTTGCTCGCTCAAGTTTATAGTAATACATACAGAAATACCATCATCTCTTATTATAGTAGGAATCTTTATAACAGTACCCCGATTATCCCCAAATTCCTACATTTTATTTTAATTATAGGTGCAGTGTGTACCAAATATTGATATCGAAAGTCTCTCCGTGTAGAATTTCTTTTAGTAAAGCATTTTGCCATTTTCCAAAGTGAGTTATCGCGGACAGTCAAGTTTTCAAGTTTATTGGGCCAGTTTTCATTGTTGAATTTTACGGTTTTTCTGCTGATGACGTTAGTGAGTTTATTTTTAATTTTCTTAATTTCTTTACTTTTTGTGGTTTGCGACAATTTTCTTAGACTATATCTCAATTGTATTAATTCTTTGATATCATCAGGCAGATATTTTTGATTATATTGAAATTGGTTTTTTGGTATAGATTTTTCAATGGCAGAGTGTATGGAACTGACGAGATCGTCCACAGCGCTATCAACTTCATTCTTAGACGTGATATCTCTACTTGGTGTTAGGTTTTTATTTACATGACTCTTAAATTTATCCCAGTAGCTTTTTTATAATTAAAACAACTTCTTTGCTCTAGTGCTATGGATTTTATATTTGCTAGTGAAATAAGGACTGGGAGATGGTCAGAGTCTAGATCGTCTATCATCTACCGTGAGGTTCCAGATAATATTTTTAGCAATTCCTATATCAACAGTGCTTGGGAGTCCGTCGTTGTATGGGTATAGGGTATGCGTATTAGGAAAAATCAGATTAAATACATTTTTAAGAGCATAATTAAAGATGGTTCTGCCGCTTGCATTATTAGCCCTGCAATTCCAGTTAGTACTCTTAGCGTTTAAATCTCCATATGCTAAAACTTTGCTTGATAGCTTGAAAATTGAATCTAGGTCACTTACTTCAAGCTTAGTTTGCGGGGCTTTGTAAATTGAAACTATTACTGTATTATCGTCTAATTTTATACCCACAGCTTATATACAATTAGAATTTATAGGAACCTCGTGGTTAGGCTCGTTGTAGGCCCCGTCGTAGAAACGGATGGTGGATTTCTCGTCTTCAGGGCTGGAAAGTCCTGCATCATATTGGGTTGAAAGCCCTGCCTGGTCCTTGGATGATCCTCGTTGCTAAGTTTGTTATGGACGTTCATGTTTTTTGCCTTTTTCTCTTGAACCTTCACTAGGTACTTGAGATAAGTAGAGCATTTCGAATAGTTTGCAGGGTGCTCTCCCCCACAGTTGACACACTTAGGAACAGCACCAGTTTCCTTGTCACAGCGAGAAGTTTGGTGATTTTTCTCGCACTTAACACATTTAGGCTTCTTGTGGCACATGCGGGATCCGTGGCCAAATGCTTGGCAGTTATGACACTGTGTCACTTGTCGAGAATTTCTGTATTTTTCCCACCTTCCTTTGACGTAGCACAGATATTTAATGTTCCAAACACTTCTCATGTCCATTTTATTTTCAAAAGTGATCATATACACTGGGTGTTTGTTTGGGTCAGACACTGATTTATTTTTCCTCAGGATGGAAATGTTTTCACACACGATACCCTGTTGTTTGAGTTCTTCAGAGATTTCAGCTATCGGGATGCTCGGAAGCCCTTTGGCGATGATGCGCTTCGGTTGTAGCCACTTTGGAGTGTAGGAAAAGAAGCCCATCTTCTCAGCTTGAAGTTTCTTTCGCAGCGCCGAGAAGTCGTCCGCCGATTTGCAGTGGATGGTGAGCCTATCGGGAGAGTATATGATTTTTGCCTTCTTTGCAGTGGTTGTATCCACTATGGTCTTCAGGCATGTTGAATAATTTGTTATGTTGTCCGTGATAGCAATAGGTGGTATTTTGATGCTAACTTCCTCTTTATCTGACGCACTTTCAGGATTCTCGGTTTCTTCACTTTCCATAAATTCGTCATCTTCGCTTAAGGAATTCAGTATATACTCCGAAGCTGTTGTACGTTGGTATCGGCTTTTGAGCACCAGTCCAGGTGCCGGAATCAAGACCAGTCTTCCTTTTTTTGGAGTTTGTACCTCCATCACCAGGAGTTTCTCCACCCATTTCAGGATCAGTACAATGCACACTATCACTATAATACACAATACACTTAACAATGGCGCGCGCCGCTCGCCTTCGTCGAAAAGTTCATCACTACGAGGATGCCAGTTTTTTAAATGTCCGTTTTACAATCAGTGGATCACAATCACAAAGATTTTATAGGGAGAGGATCATGTTTTAGACAACACAAAAAATCCCTCGTTAAATATACTTAGAGGCCCTAAAAAGGGCTGATTGTTCATGTGCTTAAGACCCAATCAATTCATCGAATCCAATCAACGAATTCCAATCCAATCATATCGCAATGAGCAATATAATCAGCAATTATCAATCGTCTAATCCGCTACAATCACGAATTGCGGTATCGGTATCGGAATCCAATCCAATCTAATCAAAAGCACCCCCTCCACTTACCACTACACTTTTAGGCACGAGTCAGTGGATCTCACGGACACGTCGCGTACAGCTGTGTGGTAAGTGGTGGGGCTGGCTTTCGTAGGCCTCTCGTTCGCTCTCCCCATACGCTTATCATGCCTATGTTTGCAGCTTAATAACAAGAAAAGTAATTCACTTAATCAATTTCTGATTACTGGAAATGAAAGAGTAACTCGGAAACTATCGATTGGCGTAAGAAAATGAAAATCGATTTTTTCCGCATTAGGTCCCTTTCTTCGTGGACGGTCACAAATGGACGGAGTTCTTGTGCGCCCACGTAAATGGTGGCCGATTCCCGGCTCGCATTTTCCTACCTGCTTAAGTATACCCCCACCATTGGGCTACGCGAGATACCCCTCGCTTGCTTCTTCACGCCTCGGATTATATCTTGGAAGGCTAGTACCTAAGACATTTAAACTGGACATTGTAAATAGAATCGTAAACTTTATTACGGGGAGTAAAATTGAGCTGTTGTCCCTTTTGGTTCAAGTTTAGAAATAATTTCGGATAGAGTTTATTGCTCTAAAATTTGAAGATTTTTAGTTTTGGAGATGCGTAAAATGAAATTAAATTTTAAAAAAATATTATAATAAATCTGGAATAAAAAATGAAACTGCCTGGTTGAAAATTCAACTGTTTTGTTGCAAATCCAACAATTTTTTGGAAATCTTATCTTTTTAATTTAAAAATTCATCTATTTTAGTGAAAATTGCATGTTTCTTGAATGAGAATGCAACTGTTTGATGGAAAATTCAACACGAGAACAATTTTGTTACAAATTGACACTGTTTGGTTAATAAATTCAACTATATTTTGTTGAAAATTCAATGGTTTCGTTAAAAAATCGTCTTTGTAGATTGAAAATTCCAGTATCTTGATACAAAATCTACTTCGCATTTTAAAACTCACATTTTGTTGTTGAAAAGTCAAGCTGAATTTTTTTCTGGTAAAAATTCAACTTTTTTTTGAAAAACTTATCTCTTACCAGGCACTCTTTTTTGCTTGAGGATTCGACTATTTTGTTTAAAAATTTTGATAGGAACACTTTGTTAAGAAACAATTTTTTGTTGGAGATTTATATTTTTATTTGAAAATTCATGTCTTTGGTTCAAAGTTTAACTATATTGTTGAAAACTGACCTATTCAATTAAAAATTCATTTGCGCGGGTAAAACTTGAAGGACTTTGTTGAAAATTTGATTTTGATTTTCAATGAAGGTTTACTGTTTGGTTGAAAATGTAACTATTTTGTTGAAAATTAATTTTTTGCTCAAAATTCATTCCGTTTGGTGTAAAATTTAACTGTTTGATTAAAAATTAACTGTTTTGTTGAAAAATCATATCTTAGGGTTGAAAATTCGATTTCTTTGTAGATAATTTGTCTTTTTGGCTGAAAAATTCAACAATTTTGTTAACAATTGATTTATTTTGTTACAAATTGATCTTATGTGATGTTCACCTTTTTGGTTGAAAAGTTAACTTTTTTCTCAAATTCGTTTTTTCAAGATTTGTCTTTTTTGGTTAAATACGACTAGTTGAAAATTAATTTTTATATGTTGAAAATTATTTTTTTAACAGACAATGTAACGATTCCATTTTTAGCTGAAAATTCAAGTATTTTGTTAAAAATTCATCTTTTTGTATTGAAAATTCATCATTCTCAGGATTCAACTTTTTTTTTAAATCGCTATGTTTTGTTTAATTCAACTCGTTAAAAATTCGTCTTTTGGTAGAAAATTCATCTTTCACGGTGGGAAAGTCATCTTCCTTGGTTGAAAATTAACTTTTTTGTTGATAATTCAACTTTTCTAGTTACAAATTTTAGGAAAAATTTGAAACATTTTGAAAGATATTTAAAAGGCTTAAAAGATTTGAAAAGATTCAAAATAATTTAAAATTTGAAATAATTAAAAAAAATGTATTTTTTGAAGATTTTGAACAAAGTTTATAAGTTATTCAGGAATATTGGAATGGTTACAAAGAATAGAAAAATTCCTTAAGATTCATGGTAATGTGAAAGTACGTCTTATTACAAATAATTTGAGACTTTAAAAAGCTAAATCGGTTAATTAGAACCAAAGATATGATGCTTCAAAAAAAAAGGTCCAAAAAATTTCAAAGTCCCATATACATAAACACAAGTTCAACTTTGAACCAAAGAAATGAATTTTCAAATAAAGATATAAATCTCCAACGAAAAACTGTTTCTTAACAAAGTGTTTCTATCAAAAATTTTAAACAAAATAGTCGAATCCTCAAGCAAAAAAGAGTGCCTAGTAAGAGATGAGTTTTTCAAAAAAAAGTTGAATTTTTACCCAAAAAAAATTTCAGCTTGACTTTTCAACAACAAAATGTGAGTTTTGAAATGCGAAGTAGATTTTCTATCAAGACACTGGAATTTTCAATCTACGAAGACGATTTTTTAACAAAACCGTTGAATTTTCAACAAAATATAGTTGAATTTATTAACCAAACTGTATCAATTTGTAACAAAATTGTTCTCGTATTGAATTTTCCATCAAAAAGTTGCATTTTCATTCAAGAAACATGCAATTTTCACTAAAATAGATGAATTTTTAAATTAAAACCAACTATCTGGTATTAATATAGATGAAGATAGTTATTAACAATAATCATTCGTTTGAAAAATTATTTTTGCTTAACTTAAATATTGATCAAGTCACTTTAAGTGAAAAATAGACAAATAGTTTAAAATTTCAGAAAAAACCGCAACTTTCTAGCATTATTCTAAAAGAATATTATTATAAATAATAAATAGTTCCAACAATTTTGTCTATTAGATTCAGTTGATTATTGCCTCGGCCTAACTGAAAAGTTGAAAATTAGTTGAAAAAATCAGATAAAACAATGAATTTCTAACTTTAATCTAAGAGAAAATGGCTACAAAATATAATAAATTGTTTCAACAATATATTTTAAAATCTATTTATCACTATAAAGTAATATTTTATGCACTCGAAAAAATATTTACTAAAAGAAACCTCAAAAAACTAATATTTAGCGCCAGAAACTTGCAATACCCAAGTTTTAACGTATGGGGTTTATTTAAAACACTATAAAATAGACTTATAGGGGTGGAATTCGAAAATAAATTTCTCATTCGTATTCTATGGCTGATTTTGAAGAGAAATTTTCAGGATCAACTCGATATAAATGATATTGACAATTCTGAATACAATTTACAAAAATGTCTTTTTTATGGGAAATACGTGTTAATCTTCATGGAGCTTGCGGAATTTTCGAATACAGTCCAAGCTCCGAGCATTGCCGTTTTCGGGGCTGTAGGGGAGTATGATTCCAAGAAGTCATAAACCCCCACTCTAAGCTCGGTCACGCTCGAATGCGTGGAAGAGAAGAATACAGCTGACAATCTCCGAGCATTGCCGTGCGTCGGTTAGTTTAAAAATCTATCTCGAAAATCGTTTCATGTACCTAGTGTACATACATGTGTACAAAAGTGATTCAAATTGTATTATTTTGTTATAAACCCGAGTTTAAAGGTATGTGAAACATAAAAATCGAACATTAGCTATGGTATCTTCGATTTTTAGAATAAATGTAAACAAAGCGTCAAAGTGACAAATATTTCACCTCACTTTTAAGGTTACCTATGTAATCTCGTGCAGTACATTAATAATTACTATGTCTTATTGCTTGTTTTTTTTTAACAAAGAGAAACTTAAATATCGAATTATCAATTATAACCACAATTTGATGTCACTCGTGTAATCTTCGTAATTATAATATACATGAAAAACGTAAACAAAAAAAAACAATGAAAAGCTTTTTTTACAGCAGTGAGAATAGATATTAGTTCATTTGAAAAATGGAAATTCAAAAACCGATACAACTAAAATATGTACAAGAGAAAATTCTTCCACACTTTTCCACGTTCTATACCGCGCAATAATACTGCGAGCAGTTTTCTCATAGAAATCCATATCAAAGGAGCTGAAATCAGTCATCTAATATCTTTTGAACGCGATTTTATGATTTTTTATGGTTGTTTCCAGGTTTTAACGTTCACATTTTATGTTGAACATTTATCCAAAACACCTCTGTGCAAAGCCCTTAAATATTTGACGGAAAGTAAAATAAAAATTGATTAGTTAGCTATCTTTGATATTGTAATATATTCACAAATATTCGTGCAAGAAACATTGATACCTTATAGTACATAAATTTGATTTTATATAATAGCAAATTTTTTTTAAGTGGATTAAAAATAATGTTGAATAACGAACAGATTTCTTCATATTTCATTTCTTATATGTATAATAAAATGAACAATTTGTTTGACTGAAAAATTTCGAGATTTTTCCCGAAAAAAACCTTCAGATTCGGACGTTTCGTTCCGGGCAATCCTCGGAGCGTTAGCTATGAAATGTATCGATCGCGAGCGACGCTAAAGTGAGGGTAGTGCTCGAGCGAGAAATCGGGGAACCGGCAATGCTCGGGGCGGCAATGCTCGGAGCTTGGACTGTATTATTTTTTTTAACGCATTCATTTTTTGTGGATTTGCACAAATTTGGGGGAGATATGCATGAAAATTAAACAAGATTGTGGAAAACCTTAGTCCACGTGGACTTTGGACAATCGTGGACTGCCTTTTTCGTTTAAAAATGCATTTATATCTCTTTTTGAAAATTCGTCTTTTTTAATAGAAAATTCAAGTATTTGGTTTAAAAATTAATGTCTTTTGGTAAGAATTCAGCTTTTTGGTTAAAAATGTAATTATTTGGTTGAAAATTCATTTATTTTATTGAAAGCTTATCCTTTGATTAAAAATACAAACAGTTTTTTGGTTGAAAATTCATCTGTTCTGGTTGAAAATTCATTTGCTTCGATTGAGATTTTACTGTTTTATTAAAAAATTAGTCCTTTTTTATTCAATTCAGCTGTTTTTGATTTAAAATAAAAATCTTTTCTTGCTTAAAATATCAACTATTACATTTTTCGTTGAGAACTCATCTTTTTTCCTTGAAAATTCAACTACTTGTTTGAAAGTTAAACTACTTTGTTGATTATTAGAAAACAGTATTCAATTTTCAATTTAAAAAAATTCAAATAAAAAGAAAATGAATTTTTAACAAAATTAATTTTCAACCAAACAGGCGAATTTCCAACAAAATACATAAATTGCTGCAAATATTTCTATAAATAATGTAGGTTTGATAACATTTGGTAAAACATAACAATTTATATTCTCACTAACAAATTAGATGAACAATTTCCAAATATTTCGGAAGTTCAAGTACAAAGAATTTGTGCCTTCCATTCAAATAGCTTGCGATTAAGTTGAAAGTCTAAGTTAGTCACAAATATGAATAAGAATGTATTAATAAATATTTTTTGAAACAATTGATCATAGTTAAGTATTAATTATAAAATATTCCAGGAATTTAAAAGTTTTAAAAGAATTTAAAAGGCTTCGAAGCTGAATAAATTTAAATTCTAAGCCTTCGAAATTAGAGTAATATATATAGGCAATCTAGAATGAGAATTGAATACAAAGGGAGTATAAGTACAATGGATACTAATTTCAAGATCTCAGGTATGTTCGCCTCTAATCCGACGTCAGATATGCTTGGCAAAAGCAAGTTAGGGGTAACTCGCGTAGGCCGTAGCGCAATGGTGGGGGTATACTTAGCAGGTAGGAAAATGCGAGTCGGGCGATGTCACTAAAAGGTACCGCGAGCGGAATTCAGGAAGAAAATAAAGAGGGACGGAAAACTTGCTCACGGTCAATCACCCTCGGTTTCAAAATTCCGAGTTCCGCTCGGGGCACAAGCAGGTATCTTACGGTGCATCCGACTTCCGCTCAAGAGCTCGTCAGCTGCCCCTCCCACTAAGAATTGGGCAGATGACAATTCCGCCCTGGCTACCTGAGGTGGGTTACCCCACTACGCGGCTTCCCCTCACTCAGTCGAGCTGCCGTCGTCGATCCTAGTCAGCGGGAGTCCTTTGTACATAATGAGCACAAAAATGCGGAATATAAATTTTTTAAGTTCAGCCCTTATCAATTCACAAATGAAATATTCGAAATCTGCTAATTATAACGATTTCAACGATATGTTATTTGACTAAAAAAAGTTGAAAATCAAGGAAGGCTCTAATGTATAGGAAATTTTGTGGAAAATTTTTGAGTATATTTTATTCAAATCCACTGCAGTAGCTTTAGTTTATAGGTACAATATTTTACTTAGCTTGTTTCGAAGAGATTCATGTGGCCTGCTTTTTCTAAGCAATTGTCCGGATGTGTGTGTGTGTGTG
>CAKNXH010038250.1:0-10500 GCA_932178445.1 Andricus quercusramuli | reverse complement strand
TCCAACTTAGCATACCGTGCCCGCATTTTATGTCAAGAAGTTCCCAGCGATAGGTGCAGAGCGTGTCATGCACACGCTGAGTACCTAGAACACATACTATCGGGGTGTCCGATCCACGCAGGAACGACGTATATCTATAGACATAATGCGGCCCTAAGAGTACTTTATTACCACCTTTGTCGCTCTTACGGTGTTGGTCGCGACCCTGCCCTGCCGAACGCTCCAAGGGATATAGAGTCAATTGTCCGAAACGAGAAGTGCCAGATTTTCTGGAACAACGATTTTCGGGCAGCAGTCTCCGTTGCGCACTCGAGGCCTGACATTGTTCTCCAAGACTTCGAGAAACGAACTATATTCGTGATCGAATTCTCGGCTCCGTCCGAATACAACATCACTGCATAGGAGAAGGAAAAGGAGGAGAAGTATCAAGACCTTAAAAGAGAGCTGCAACGACTGTACCCAAAATATTCGGTACGAATAATTGTCCTTGTGATAGGTGCTCTCGGAGGTGCGAAATTATCACTGGTTCGTAACGTTAAAGCCATACCCGCGTGCCACAAATATGCCAAGGCACTTTCGAGATGGATGCAGAAAGCTGTCATCCTTGGGTCGCTTCGTGAACTTAAGACACACGAGGATTTCGTCGGCCTGTCGTTGTGATTTCGTCGTGCCCTGTGACCACCCATCTTGCAGATGTGAGACGTGGCCATAGGTGTATTTTACCGCGGTTCTACTGGGGGCTATTGACATTTTTTTTAGATGGCAGTTGCTCTTAGTGGTACCCTACGGTGGTTGCTTAACTTTTTTTAAAATTATATATATATATATATATATATATATATATGTAAATGTATATATGTATATATATATATATATATATGTTTTAAGGCGAATTTTCATTTTTAAGGCCCGAATTTTCACCTCATATCTAAATTCGGAAGAGCCTATTCCGGAGTGGTTGGTAGAGGGGCGCACAGTGCTCCTGCCTAAGACGGGCAACTTAGCTGACCCTAAGAATTACAGGCCAATAACTTGTCTGAACACACTGTATAAGATCTTCACAGTCATCCTAAATGATAGGATTTTTCGGACAATTGAACCTGTGTGGCGAGAGATGTATGAACAACGTGGCTCGAAGAAAGGCGTAGCAGGATGTCGGGAGAACCTGCTCATCGATAGATGTATGTGTAAAGATGCAGCATCCTATCAACGATCTCTATCGATGGCCTGGATAGATTACCGAAAAGCTTTTGATTCAACCTCCCATAGACATATCATCTGTCTGCTGGAAAGCTTAAAGGTTCATCCACACATCGTGAGATGCATAGAGAGATTAATGCCGCTTTGGAAAACCAGATTTACCATCTTATCTGGAAAATATCGTGTGATTACTAACAGTATCACCTTTCAGAGAGGTGTGTTTCAGGGCGACACCATGAACCCTCTCCTCTTTTGCCTCACATTATTGCCACTAGCTCTAAAAATTGTTACAGAGTACACTCAAGAGATTGGAATGGAGGTCGGGTTAGAGAAATGCGTCAAGGTCAATTTGAAGAAAGGAAAACTTAATGGCATCCCCGAAGATCCTGAACTCGTTGACAGAAGCGCTATACGATACCTTTGCGCTGGAGAGACCTATACATACCTGGGCATGCCACAAAGCCGCATTCAGTACGTAACATCTATAAAGGATACTCTCCGATGCAGATATAAACGTCTCCTCCGACAGATATGGTCTTCCGAACTGTCGGCGAGGAACAAAGTATCTGCAACGAACATGCTTGCCGTCTCAGTAGTACTCCATTCATTTGGAGTAGTTCCATGGACGAAGGACGAGCTCAGATCCTTCGATATCGGGTCCCGAAAGGTTATGCACATGAACAAAAGCATGCACCTCAAGTCTTCTGTTCCACGACTTTACATCTCACGCCGTCAAGGTGGTCGTGGAATACTGAATCTTGAATGTCTTCACAACAGGATTATTCTGGGTACAGCACATATTGTCGCAAATGGACAAGATCCTCTTCTTAAAATGGTCAGAAAACACGAAGAAGTAGGCAAAGGGGCGTTTCTTCACAAAGCAGCAGAAGAGGCTGCTGAAACACTCGGCCTTAACTTCAATATCAGGGGTGAGCGAAATGCATCAAATCTTATCCATCTTGAATACTCACTCCTGAAGGCCCGGATTAAGAAAGCACAGGAGAAAAACTTCCGCGAAGATCTCCTCGACAAGAAGATGCACGGCATCTTCCACAGAAATGTGGAAGATCAGTCGATGTCGTATGAGCTGACGTTTGCTTTCCCTAGATCACCCGGATTGAAGTCGGGCACAGAGGGCTTCATTTTGGCATGTCAAGATGGTGTCATTTCCACTCTAGTATATCGTCGCCACATTTTGAGCCAAGATATTCCCGATGATAGCTGCAGAGCGTGTCATGAACACCCCGAGCATCTAGGACACATACTATCTAGTTGTCCAGCTCATGCTGGAACAACCTATATCCAAAGGCACAACGCGGCACTGAGAGTGCTTTATTACCATCTCTGTCACTCTTACGGCATTAGCCCAAATACCTCTCCGCTGAACGCCCCTAGAGAGATAGAGTCAATTGTCGAAAATGAGAAGTGCCGCATATATTGGAACTTCATATTCTCGACAATTGTTTCTGTTGCACACTCGAGGCCTGACATGGTTCTTCTTGATTTCGAGAAACGAACCATGTTCGTTATCGAATTTTCGGCACCAGCGGACAAAAACGTCACAGCGAAGGAGAAAGAAAAGAAAGAAAGGTATAAAGACCTTATGAGGGAGTTGCGACGGTTATACCCGGAATATTCTGTTAAGCTAATCGTCCTGATCATTGGCGCTCTTGGATGTGCCAAGGTTTCACTTGTTAATAGCCTGAAAAGCATCCCTGCGTGTCAACAAAATGCTGAGACACTTGCAGGGAGAATGCAGAAGGCGGTCGTCCTTGGGTCGCTCCGTGTCCTCAGGGTGCATGAGACTTTCGCCGGATCATCGTATTGAATTCGCGCAGACTGTAACCACCCATCTCACGGTCGTGAGACGTTGTTACAGCTGAAATTTTACTGCGATTTCGCTGGAAGCGGGTGCAATTTTTCAGATTAGCACCCGCTCCCGGCGAAATCCTGCGGTTGTCCTTATGACAAACTTTTAAATATACAATATTTATATCTGAAAATATTAATTTTTCTCTATTTTTCTCTTCTTACTGGGTAGACACTTATCTATAAATATGATAAATAGCCATGAGGACATAGAGCATCCTTGTTTCATGCGTTGCATAATATCGAGCCAGTCACTCAATTTCCCACTGACTCTTGCGCTCCCTTTACTACCGAAATATATTCCCGGTGAGAAGAGAAGAATAGATAAAACTTAATATTTTCAGATATAAACGAAAGCGTGAGCATTATTTAATTTTTTTGAATGTGCTAATTTTCCATCGGGAGAAGTGCCCAATGAAAGAATAGGTTTATCTCCGAAACAAATTCTTTTCTTTTTCCATAACGATTGCCACTTGTGTTGTGTTCCATGCAGGCGAACATATTTCCCATTTTTTCAATTCCTCTTAATGCGAGCAGTAGACACACCTATCAAGGTTATTTTTATTTCCATACTTGCAGGCTGTATTTTCGATTAATTTAATTCTTTCTAACCGTCCACAAAATGTGTGCGCTTACATGGTTTCTATTCCTCCGTGTACAACATAAAATTGGAAATTTCAACTTTTTTGTCGTGGTTATTTTTAATTCCATTCTGACATGCTTCATTTTCGGATATTTTAATTCCTTCTAATCTGTCCACAAAATATCTGCACTTGCATAGTTTCTATTAGTTTTTGTGGAACATAAGTTTCGAAATTTCAATTTTTTTGTCTACCATAACGGTCGGGTGATTTTAATAATAAAATCTTATATTGTCTTAACTTTTAATCCTTTATTTATACCTTTCTCTGCTTACCACTTTTTTCTGTATTTGATTTTGAATTTATGATTCAGGTTAAATTGTTGCAAGTTGGCCACTCAACATCTCATCTCTCCTCGTCTCTTCTCTCCTAAAACCCTAAAAACTATTTCAGCTGTTTAGCATTCAAGTTGCAAAAATTTAAACTAAACCAAAAATTCAAAGTAAAACAAAAAAATGGTAAGCAGAAAATTGAAAAAATTTGAATTTCGACTATGCTAGACCAATAGTACTACAATGTTATATAGATCGTTTTTTTGACTCCGTATTAATAGAAAAATGTTTATATAATTTACCCAAATACAATACTTATTTATTTAAAAAAATGCATTTATTTCAATTCACAGTTGCGCCTTAATAGTAACATTATTCTAATCCTTTCTATTCTTTATTTGACATTTCTCCGCTTTTTAATTCCTTCCAATATGCTTGCATTACATTTTTATTAGTCGATTGAAAGGAATAGGTTTTCCTTTTTTTCCTACTCGTTGGTGGAACTTTCGGTGAAGAAAAATTCACGTATTAATGGGAATTCAGGTTCTGAATTTTTAAAAATACTTGTCTTCTTACTGGGTTGTTTTTATTACTTGTAGGAGCCATCGATTGACTCCGTACTCTTTAAGGACTTCCCAAAATTTACTTCTATTTACCCTGTCAAATGCTTTTTCTAGGTCAACAAATGAACAGAAAACTTTCTTTCCTACTCTAAAACTTTTTTCTGTGATCTGCCTTAAGCTAAATACCTGATCTGTACATGATATCTTCCTGGCATAAATCCACTTTGGACTTCCCAAATCTTCTCTTCTGTAATTTCCATTACTCTACGAATAAGTATTATTGAGTATATTTTACTTACGGTACTTAGTAAGTTGATACCTCTGCAATTACCGCAGTTTCTTTTATCTCGCTTTCTTTTGTATATTGGTACGATAATCGCTTTTCTCCAATCGTCGGGGACTTCTCCCATCTCGATACATTTTATTAATTCGCACAACCTGTGAGGTATATACTCGCCACCGTATTTTAGCATTTCTGCGCTAATTCTGTCTGCAACAGCAGCCTTACCATTTTTGCGTTCTTAATTATATCTCTAACCTCAGTGACATAGACTTTTTCAGCTGGATTTTCTAATGCATTATGTTCTATGTCGCAGTTCTGTTATCCTATATCTTTTCCTCCTAATATTTGTTTCAAAGAGTCTTTTAAAGCGTCTACTATCCCGTCTATATCATATAGAATTTCACCTTTGCTGTTTCTCATGCTGACAAATTCTGTACTTTTACTCTCCTTTATTTGATTATACATAGTAGTTTCACGGTTCCTTCAAGGCTGTTTTTTATTTAATTTTCTTCTTCTGTTCTGATTTTATCCTTACTTTCCTTGACTAGTCATCTAACTTTCCTCTTGTTGTGTCTGTAATCATTTTTAAGCCTATTTCTCTCCACATCGCTAAGACCTGTAATGTGCAACGTTCTTTCGTACGCTTCTTTCTTTTCTTGTCGGGCTGCCTCAATTTCATCATTCCACCACGCATCGCCAGACTTTCTCCCTACCACTGCCGTACCACACACTTCAATCGCAGGTTTAACAATGGTATCCTGTAATAAAGTCCACGTGCCCTCCATATCTTTATTGCTTCTAAGCGGCTCCCAAATTGCCTTATCTATGCGTTCGTTTATCTTATTATGAAAATCTATTCGCACTTCCGGTTTCTGTGAATTTTCAACCTTGATTCGCGTTTGTTTGGTTCTCTTTCTTCTCCATCCCCGCCTTAAGTTCATTTTGGAGACTAGAAGGTATTGTATATTGGAAGGTATTATATATCAGTATTGCATTCGGAACCCCTCATGACTCTTATATCTGTAACTAGTTCTCTTAGTCTTTCATCTGCAATAACGAAGTCAATTATACTGCGGTTATTTCCTTTACACCAGGTGTAAGTGTGGATCATTTTATGTAGAAACCAAGTATTTGTAATAAATAGGCCCTTTTCTAAGCATAAGCTAACTAACTTTTCCCCGTTATAATTTTTTCTTGGATCCCCAAATTTACCTGGTACCCTTTCTGTATCTGTATCCTGTCGTAGGACGCCGACCCATCCGTTCATATCTCCTAACAAAATTATCCTTACACCTTGATCGCAAGTACTTATTGTATCATTTAAAGTGTCCCAGAAGGCGTCTTTAACTTTCCTCGAATCACTATCAACTGGGGCGTAGCACTAGGGTGGTCCAAATTTATACCTGTAAAAATTCGACTTTCGATTTTTGGTGATAAAACCCCCCCATTTTGTTCGTTTTCTGGAAAAAGAAATTCCGTAATTTTTAATTTTCTTTTTATTCAACGTTAACCCGTGCCCCCGGGATTTTGAAATTAACATGGGGTTTTAAATGGGAAAAGCTCAATTTTCAAAAAAATGAAAAAAAGAAGTACTTGTTATACATTTTTTGACAAATAAAGTATTGTCACCTCTCGAGGAGTGTTTAAGGAATAATTTCCACCCACTAGCTTTTAATTTGGACACACCTGAACCCCTTTAATTGTGCCCGGAAAATGCCCCAAAAATGCAAAATAGCAGTTTTCTATCAAATTCATGCTAAAGACGGTATTTTTAAGAAAATTTTCAATATGAATTATTTTTGAACGATAAGTAACGAGTTTCAAAGTATATTTTAAATAATTTGAAATTTTTTAAACAATCAGTATTTGTTTAAACAATTTTTTTCTCCTGTAAATCGTGAAAAGTTATTATCTTTCGGAATAAATCGTACAAAGTTGATGAATGTCAAGAGTAGTACTTCTTATTTAACTTATTTGGTAATTATTTAAACAATTTTCATTTTTTTAAACAATTTTTCCTCCATAAAATCGTAAGAAGTCATTATTTTCTGAAAATAATGACACAATTAAAGAATTTTGGAAGCAATACATTTTTGAAGAATGTTTGGTAATTATTTAAATTATTTTGATTTGTTGAAACAATTTTTTCCCCCTGTAAAGCGTGACAAATTATTACTTCCTGGAATTAATGACACAATTAAAGGAATTTGAGAGTAATATTTTTTTCTATAGAATATTCAGCAATTTTTAAAATAATTTTCATTTTTTTAAACAATTTTTGTTCGTTTAAAAAATTTTTTCTCTGCAAATCAAGAAAATTTATTCTTTTTCGCAATTAATGACACAATTAACGAATTTTAAGAATAATATTTTTCTGCTCAAGATATTTTGAAATTATTTAAACTATTAATAATCTATAATAATCATTAATATAAACCATTTTTTCAGTCTGTTATAAGTAGTTATTTTTCAGATTTTTAACGAATATGATCTGAAAAAATAACTACTCATAACAGACTGCAAAAATGGTTTATATTGATGATTATTAATGATTATTAATTCTTTAAATAATTTCAAAATATCTTAAGCAAAAAAATATTATCATTAAAATTCGTTAATTGTGTCATTCATTGCTGAAAAGAATAAATGTTCTCGATTTGCAGAGAAAAAAATTTTTAAACAAACAAAAATTGTTTAAGCAAATAAAAATTATTTTAAAAATTGCTAAATATTATGTAGAAAAAAAATATTACTCTCAAATTCCTTTAATTGTGTCATTAATTCCAGAAAGTAATAATTTGTCACGCTTTACAGGAGGAAAAAATTGTTTAAACAAATCAAAATAGTTTAAATAATTACCAAACATTCTTCAAAAATGTCTTGCTCCCAAAATTCTTCAATTGTGTCATTATTTTCAGAAAATAATGACTTTTTATGATTTTGTGGAGAAAAAATTGTTTAAAAAAATGAAAATTGTTTAAATAATTACCAAATAAGTTAAATAAGAAGTACTACTCTTGACATTCATCAACTTTGTACGATTTATTCCGAAAGATAATAACTTTTCACGATTCACAGGGGCAAACATTGTTTAAACAAATACTAATTGTTTGAACAATTTTAAATTACTTAAAATATACTTTAAAACTCGTCACTTATCGATTAAAAACAATTCCTGTTGAAACATTTTTCAAAAATACCGTCTTTAGCATGAATTTGATAGAAAGCTGCTATTTTGCATTTTTTGGGGCATTTTCCGGGCACAATTAAAGGGGTTCAGGTGTGTACAAATTAAAAGCTATTGGGTGAAAATTATTCCTTAAATACTCCTCAAGAGGTGACAATACTTTAATTGACAAAAAATGTATAACAAGTACTTCTTTTTCCCATTTTTTTGAAAATCGAGCTTTTTCCATTTCAAACCCCATGTTAATTTCAAAAGCCCGGGGGCACGGGTTAACGTTGAATAAAAAAAATAAAATAAAAAATTACGGAATTTCTTTTTCTGGAAAACGAACAAAATGGGGGGGTTTTATCACAAAAAATCGGAAGTGGAATTTTTGAACCACCCTAGCGTAGCACGCTATGACGAATAATCTTCCGATTTCTACCTTCATTCTAACCCACAGCAATCTTGATGATAGATATCCTTGATCTTTGAGAGGCTGTCTTGCTTTTTTATTCATAATTAAACCGACCCCTTGATTACCATGTGATTCACTGTCTACTCCTAATCATATTTCAAAACCGCCTTTCAACACCCCATTTGATTTGTCGTATGGTGGAGAGTCTAGTTGTAAAGATTAAGTTGCTTCAAATTGGAGGATACAGAGAGCCTCTTCCGGAAAACGCTTCTGTTGTTCAT
Organism: Andricus quercusramuli; assembly: GCA_932178445.1. Classification (NCBI taxonomy): domain Eukaryota; kingdom Metazoa; phylum Arthropoda; class Insecta; order Hymenoptera; family Cynipidae; genus Andricus; species Andricus quercusramuli. The sequence goes on along the minus strand of CAKNXH010038250.1, from coordinate 1,807 downwards.
TCACATTCTCACCTCAATGAGAAGGGACTGGTCTTACATGGAAATTGAGTTTCGCAGATTTCATCAATTCACGATGTTTTCGTACTCACTGATTGAGAAAAAATGGATTTTACTTCGGTGTCTGTCTGTCGTAGTTGTTGTCGTCGTTATCGTTGTAGTCTGTAGAAACGGTAACTTTCGAAAAAATTGAGCGATTGAATTGCCCTTTGGCATATTGTTTCAAGGCCTGAAAAGTAAGGACGAGTTCGGTAGCCAGCTAGTTTGGGTAAAAAATAAAAAAGTTAGAGCATTTTCACAATTTTTAGACCATTTTTTGAAGATTTGAAAGTTCTATTTCAGTCGACGCTAAAAGTATCAAAATTTGAAATATAATTCATAATTGCTTATTAATTATCAACCGACTCTCAGTAAAAATATAATGTGGAAAGTAACATAAGCCTAATTGCAATATTGTTTAGTACACTATTGTTGATCAATTCTCTCTAAATCTGATAATAATTGCAATTAGGTTTCCAAATTATTATACGACTAAGAGTATAACCAAAATAAGTCTGAAAATTACTTTTTTGTTGAGAATTGAACCATATAATAACTGACTAAATTATATATACAATTTTTTTATAAAGGAAAATACGCGGTTAAAAACAATAACCTACAATACAAATAATTCTGAAACAAAATATCATCTGTGGACAAAATATCATCTTTGGAATTTTTGGAAGTTAGTATTCCTAAAGATCTTTATTAATGATCTATATTCGATTGCTCCATATGAAGAATCAAGTTACGGTTATACCATAAAAAATTAGGATTAGTCGTGTGCTGCATAAACGATCAAAGTCATTTTGTTTGATTTTGACATTTGTATATTTGGTAATCAAATAAAAAAACCAGACTGCTCTACAGCAAGTACTAAAACTTAATGGAATTCTCATCTATATTTACTATTGTATAGAGTAGTTCAATATTTTTAACTGGTTCCAAGTTGGTTTGGTTGTTTATTTTGTTGCAAAAAATCGAACTGTCAAACAATGGAATTGATTTCGTATGCATAGCAACTCTAACCTGATTTTCTGTACAGAGTAAACGTACCAGGACTTACCAGAAATTAATTTCTTTGTGCATGAACTAATCGATATAGAATTTCTTTCGGTATATTTTACATAAAAGTGGGGAAAATATCGCAAACGCGATGCTTTGTTCAAGGGAGTCATTTGTCTAATAAATCGACTTTTAAAAATCGCACTTTACTGTCACAACAATAAATGAGAGCCGGGTTGCAATATAATAGAATATGTATACATAATATATTGCTCTTAAATGTGGGAAGATCCGTCATAACGTTAACGTGACGCGTCGCTCAAAGTCAAACATAAGTGGCCAGGGGCTTCCGCACTCTTAAGGGGATTTATCAGCGTTATGAAAAAGGAATTCCAGTTTCCGGCCGCATGGTTGAATATTTTGGTCTGATTTTTCGCATACCTCATCTAAATGCTTTTCTCTTTTGTGGTTAAGTCTCGGTTTTTTGAATTTTTGTTTAGATTTAAAGTTATTAACAAATAGAAAAGAAGAATAGAGAAAAAATGCAGTGATGCTCAGTACTAGCTGAGTTTGTATTTTCGATGCCTGTGAGTCAACCCTCGTCAAACCCGCGAGCTCGGCTTCGAGCAGACACCCCGTCGCGCGAGTGGAGACACTCGAGCGCATCGAATTATCCGGAACGAATCATCCTCCTCATTGTTATGAGATGCAGGCCGGTTGAAAAAACTGAAATTACGAAAGCGTCGCGTGATTGAATTTTAATTAG